>VDFB02193867.1:198109884-198140808 GCA_007258455.2 Sequoia sempervirens
AGAGTGAGTAAGGAGGATAGTGAGAAGGTTCCAGACGAAGTTTTTGGGATGTTGGATGAGTTTCATGATATTGTTTCTGATAATGTATCTGAGGGTTTACTACCAATAAGGAAGATCAGTCATCAGATTGACTTGATTCCTAGAGCCAGTTTGCCAAATAAGGCAGCTCATAGAATGACTCCAGCAAAAAATGAGGAGTTGAACAGACAAGTTCAAGAGTTGTTGAGAAAGGGTTTGATACAAGAGAGTTTGAGTTCATTTACAGTACCTTTAGTACTAACACCAAAGAAGGATGGGGAGTGGAGGATGTGTACAGATTCCCAAGCCATAAACAAGATAACAATCAAATACATATTTCCCCTGCCAAAGATGGATGACTTGATAGACTGTTTGAGTGGAGCTCAATATTTCACAAAGATTGATCTGAAAAGTGGATATCATCAAATCCGGATTCGAGAGGGAGATGAATGGAAGACTGCCTTCAAGACCAAAGAGGGCCTGTATGAGTGGTTAGTCATGCCTTTTGGGCTAACCAATGCACCAAGCACATTCATGTGGCTCATGAATGAGGTACTAAAAGAATTTATGAGAAGTTTTGTTATTGTGTATTTAGATGATATTTTGATTTTCAATAAGATATTGGATGAGCATCTGATGCATATTCAGAGAGCCTTTGAGAAGTTAAGAGAAGAGAAACTATTGATTAATCTGAAGAAGTGCAGTTTTGTGAAGAGGGATTATTATACTTGGGGTTTGTTGTCTCAGCAGAAGGTCTCAAGATGGACCTAGAGAAGGTGAAGGCTATTCTGGAATGGCCTACCCCAAAAATTGCTACCGAGGTGAGATCTTTCCATGGTTTGGCTAGTTTTTATAGAAAGTTTATTAGAAATTTTAGTAGTATTTGTGGACCTCTGACTGAAACAATGAGAGGGGATAGAAAAAAATTCAAGTGGGGTAGTGGAGTAGCAAAAAGTTTTGAACTATTGAAGTAAAAGGTGACAACAACTTGTTCTAGCCCTCCCAAATTTCAACAAGGTGTTTCAGGTGGATTGTGATGCCAGTGGTTGTGCCATTGGAGTAGTGTTGAGCCAAGAAGGTGGCTTCCATTGCCTATTTAATGAAAAGTTAAATGATGCCAAGAGAAAGTACTGTGATATGATCAAGACCTATGCAATAGTCAAGCTTAAAGAAATGAAACATTATTTGTTGCTGAAAGCATTTGTTCTATATACCGACCATCGCCTTGCAATACTTAAAGGAAGTTAGGAAAAATTAAATCAAAGGCATATGAAATGGGTAGAGTTTTTGCAGAAGTTATACATTTGTTTTGGAAACATAGAGTAGTCAAATAGGTTGTAGATGCCTTTTAAGTAGGAGGCAAGGCATTGAATAAAAAGGATGTAGATTGAAGTGGTTGTTCAATGAACTTAAGACACTATATGCAGATCCCGATTTTTGCGTGTTGAAAAGGCTTGGTAAGAACCTATTATAGTGGATAAGATAAGGTGGTTGATTTCATAATCTAGGATATTTGTTATTTAAGGGAAGTCAATTGTGTATTCCGAGGAGTTCTATGAGGGAGAACCTGATAAAGAAGCATAGTGGAGGAATGGCGGGACATTTTGGTCGGGATAAGACCATTGCCATTATCAGTGAGCATTATTATTGGCCTCAGTTGTCACAGGATGTGAAGAAGTTTGTATAAAGCTACAGGGTATGTTAGATGGCTAAAGGAGTGAGTCAATATTAAGCTTATAATGTACCTACTTGTTAGAGAGGCCATGGGAGGATATAGTATAAGGAACTTTATTCTTGGTTTGCCAAGGATGCAAACGAGGGAATGATTCAGCCTTCCTTTGTAGTGGTTGATAGGTTTTTAAAGATGATTACATTTCATTCCATGTCAAAAAAGACTCATCGACAAAATTTCACATTGCCGATTTGTTCTTCAAAGAGGTGGTGAGGCTACATGGTCTGCCAAAGAGTATTGTTTCAGATTGTGACACCAAATTTGTGGGGTACTTTTGGAGGACCTTGTGGAAGAAGCTGAAGACAAAGTTGAAGTTTAGTTCTGCACACCATCTACAAACAGATGGACAGACAGAGGTTGTTAACAGGAGTCTAGGTAACCTACTGAGATGTTTGGTAGGAGATAAAACCAAGGGATGGGACTTGACCTTACCCCAGGTAGAATTTTCTTACAACAATTCTATCAATAGAAGCACTGGTAGATCACCATTCTAGATTGCATATGGAGGTAGCCCCAAAACAGCTCCAGAATTGAGGAAGATGGACCAAGAGAAGAAAATAAGTGCTGAAGCTAAAGATTTTGCAGAACACATCAAGGATATACATGAGAAGGTAAGAAAACATATTAAAAAGATGAATATGCAGTATAAGGTTAAGGTAGATTAGAAGAAGAGGCATAAGGAGTTTCAAATTGGTGATGAAGTGATGGTCCACTTGAGGAAAGAAAGGTTTCCAGTGGGAATATATAACAAATTGAAGATGAAGTTTGGTCCCTGTAAAATTTTGAAGAGGCATGATTCAGGGAATGCATATGAGGTAGAGTTGCCAGATGGATTCAACATTTCCCCTATATTCAACATTTCAGATTTGACAGAGTATCATGAAGGTGGCACAAAGGAAGTACCAATGATGGAATAGTGTGGGATTCCAACACCTACTTCAGAAAAGGAGGAGATCGAAGAAATCCTGGATAGGCGTGTGGGAAGGAGTACCAGGAACAGGCAGTATGAAAAATATCTGGTGAAATGGAAAGGAAGGCCTATTAAAGATTCATCCTGGTTGCCTAAGGCAGAGGTTGATCGTTTAGGTTTTTCCTCCACCATCTGAGATGTGACAGGGTCCCTTCTCAAATTACCTTGGGTGTCTGATGCAGGAGCATCCAGTGGTGTAAGGGCAATCTTGCATCACCCAAAACTAGTTAAATTTCAAGTTTTTCAGTTTTTAGATGTTTTTATATTTTTGGATACCCTTTTCATCATAATGAAATTCCCAATTTATGGTTTTTATTTTTTATTCATGTGTGGAAAGATATTGCAGTTTTAGTTTCCCAGATTTGCACCTAAAAATCTTCTGAGTTAGATTTAAGGCACTTAGAGTTTCCAGATCAGCCCTGAAACTTTCCAAAATTGGCATATCCAATTTCAAGAGTGTTGTTGACTTCGCGACCTTTCCAACGGTTCAATCGATTCACAAATTGGAGTCCCGAATCAAAAGTTATGGCCCCGGGAATTTGGCGCACTTTCTAGAAGATACAATTACAAATATTCTTTTGAAATTTGAACTTCAATTTGTAATTTTTCGGTGCCAAACTGCTTAAACTCAAAATGTGAATGTTGTTTTGGCTCCAAACTAAAGAGGAGCTCTATTTATTGGCAGGTTTCTAATTTTTGGGTAACTTTTTTGGGGACAAGCTCGCATATTGTGAAAGGGTTATTCTGTAGCTTTCTGTAACTTACATGTGTTGTAGAACTTGGGGATTTGAGATCCTCTGCATGTAAGAAGCTCCATTTTATGAATAATAAAATTATTCTCTTGTTTGTGGGTTATTTTCTAAGTCTCAGGTCGCACCCTCATCAAAACCTCATACCCAGAATAAAAAAATAGTTTTGAGTACCCTTTATAGCATTTAACAACATACCAAATTTGTAGGTGAGAATGTTTTGGAAAATCAAGGTTAAAAATCTATTGCTACGCTTGGGTTTAGGCCTAATTAGGCTAATTCAACAAGGAAAATTTGAGTTTTACAATATCCAAACTTAAAATATTCAATCCACCACCTTTGAAATTTCACATGGGGTCTATAGACACAATTTTCATCAATTGAAACAATCACCAAAATGTTCTTTCAACAAGCCCTAAGTCTATCTAACATCCTAAGCCTAGTACAAGGTGTTTTTAGGCTAGGGCTACATCAAAATTTCTCATAACTCAATCCCCTACTCCTGAAAACACCAAAAACCTTACAAACATCCTATCTACCCCCATTCCAATTATTATCAAACCTTTTTACTGGTGGAATGAGTCAAAAACTCATTTTCTTCAATCAAACCCTCACAACTAGGGTTTCTTGGCTGTTTACAGTAAAAAGGCTCTAACTCCTTTCAAAATTAATGAAATTGGATGAAATCAATTGAAAATGTTTGAAGACTCAACTCACCATCAATCCAAATACAATTTAGATCATGTGTAGGCCATATGGAGCTGTACTATCTCCTATAGCAACAAAAACACAATGGAAAACACAAGAAAACATAATTTCTATTGATGTTCAATCTTCCAAATGCACACCAGAACCTTGTATTCACCTTCACAAGGCTTATTTAAGCCATTATAGACCAAACTAATCATTTACAAATGTCTTTTGAAAATCTAACCGTTTAACTTCCCTAAAAAGCCAAAAATGCAAAAGTTGCTTATGCAACTTTTTGCAAAACTAACTTCTAATCAACTAATCCAAAATGACCCAATTGACACATAAAGACACAAAAACATGGTCTTGGATACTTTATTACAAACAAAATTCCTTCACCAAAATAAAATACTAACACTTATCAACTTTATTCATTAAGACCTATGGTGCCCTACACCAGATTTGTGGAATAGGTTCAATTAGTTTTGATGGAAAGCATAATAATGAAAATGTTTACTATGTTAAGGCCTTGAGACATAATCTCTTAAGTGTTGGAAAAATGTGTAGCAAAGGGTATAATCTTGTGTTTAAGGATGAATCTTGTGAGATCTGAAAAGGGTCCAAAACTATGATTTCGATAGATAAGAGAACAAATGGAAACATCTATCAGCTTAAGGGTGTTGATAGTCATTGTTTTATGTCACAGATTAATGATAGTTGGTTATGGCACTAGAGGAAGTGTCACATGAATTTTTATAATTTAGCAAGAATTAGCTCGGTTCATGTTGTGAGAGAATTACGTAAGATTATAAAACCTATCAATGTTGTTTGCAAGAGTTGTCAATATAGAAAAAAAAAGAGTAGCTTTGAGGGAAAGGAACAATCTGCTATCGAACTATTGGAATTGGTGCATACAGATCTTTGTGGTCCTACAAGGGTGAGAAGTCTACAAGGTGACAGGTACTTTATGTTTTTTTTTTATGATTACTCTAGAATGACATGGGTTACTTTTCTTAGAGAGAAATTTGATGTATTAAATAAATTCAAGGCATTTAAAGCTATGGTTGAATATAAAATGGATTTGAAAATAAAGTGTTTGAGGTTTGACAAAGGTCGTGAAATTACCTCTGATGAGTTTTGTGTGTGTGTGAAATGTGGAAACTATTAGTTGTAGACACCCAAAATTGTCCTCTTGCAACACTTGTCTCGACATTACATCATTTAGGCATCTTGTAGCATGCTTTGCCTTAGGTACCCATGTCATCATTTATTTAATTAAACATCATTTATTTAATTAAATAAATTTTATTTATTTAATTAAATTCATATTCATAATCCACCAATTTCGCTAATGTTAATTAAATAATTTATATTATTTAATTAATTTAATCATAAATTCAATGTTAATTAAATAAATCCAAAATTTATTTAATTAATAAAATCCTAAAAAGATCTTGTCGCTTTCTTTCCAAAATTGAAACTTGTGTGCATCTAATTAATTTATTTAATTAGATAATTCATCAATTATCTTCTCATTTTTTTATAGATTTATTTCCTTTAAAACAGGAAATGAAATCTTTCTATCTTTTTTGAAATATTATCTCATCTCGTTGTATTTCCTCTTTTGTCAAAAATCAAATCATTGTTGAATCTTGTCAAATCTTATCTTCGTCAACGTCATGGCTCTATAAACACAACCTCTCACAATCCATTTAGGGGGTTGATTCGTCTAGCACCTAGACTCGTCAAAATCAATCTTCTATCTTTATCTATCATTCTTTCTATTTGTCATTGTCATCGTCAAGTCATTATGCTGCAGGAATGAGCACTCAACATTCCTCCATTGTCAACCCTTCAAAATCTCACATTCTCATGCAGGTGGAGAAGAGCAATGGAGATAAATCGAATTAGCGCGGAGATAGGTTTGCATTTGTGCTATTTATTGTGATTTTTGTATTATTTCGTACTCTATTGTGCTTGATAGGAATTAATTAGATTATTGTTTTCATTAAACACTAAATCTACTGATTTTTACCCTATTTATAGCCATTATCAGTGAGCATTATTATTGGCCTTAGTTGTCACAAGATGTGAAGAAGTTTGTTCAAAGCTGCAGGGTATGTCAGATGGCTCAAGGAGTGAGTCAGAATACAGACTTATATCAGCCCTTACCTGTACCAGAGAGGCCGTGGGAGGATATAAGTATGGACTTTGTTCTTGGTTTTCCAAGGACACAACGAGGGAATGATTCAGTCTTTGTGGTGGTTGATAGGTTTTCGAAGATGACACATTTCATTCCATGTCAGAAGAAGTCCACATTGCTGACTTGTTCTTCAAAGAGGTGGTGAGGCTATATGGTTTGCCAAAGAGTATTGTTTCAGATCGTGACACCAAATTTGTGGGGTACTTTTGGAGGACTTGTGGAAGAAGCTGAAGACAGAGTTGGAGTTTAGTTCTGCACACCATCCACAAATAGATGGGCGCACAAAGGTTGTTAACAAGAGTCCTGGGTGTCCCATGAGATGTTTGGTAGGAGATAAACCCAAGGGATGGGACTTGATCTTACCCCAGGCATAATTTTCTTACAACAATTTTGTCAACAGAAGCACTGGTAATCACCATTCCAAATTATGTATGGAGGTAGCCCCAAAAAAGCTCCAAAATTGAGGAAGATGGACCAAGAGAAGAAAATAAGTGCTGAAGCTGAATATTTTGTAGAACACATCAAGGATATACATGAGAAGGTAAGAGAACATATTAACAAGATGAATATGCAGTATAAGGCTAAGGCAGATCAGAAGAGGAGGTATAAGAAGTTTCAAATTGGTGATGAAGTGATGGTCTACTTGAGGAAAGAAAGGTTTCCAGTGGGAACATATAACAAATTGAAGATGAAGAAGTTCGGTCCCTGTAAAATTTTGAAGAGGCATGATTCAGGGAATGCATATGAGGTAGAGTTGCCAGATGGATTCAACATTTCCCTTGTGTTCAACATTTTAGATTTGACAGAGTATCATGAAGGTGGCGCAGAGGAAGTACCAATGATGGAACAGTTTGGGATTCCAGCACCCACTTCAGAAAAGGAGGAGATCGAAGAAATCCTGGATAGTCGTGTGGGAAGAAGTACTAGGAACAGACAGTATGAAGAATATCTGGTGAAATGGAAAGGAAGGCCTATTGAAAATTCATCTTGGTTGCCTAAGGTAGATGTCGAACATTTGGGTTTTTCCTCGACCATCTGAGACGTGACGGGGTCACTTCTCAAATTACCTTGGGTGTCTGATGTAGGAGCATCCAGTGGTGTAAGGGCAATCTTGCATCACCCAAAAATAGTTAAATTTCAAGTTTCTTAATTTTTAGATGTTTTTATATTTTTGGATACCCTTTTCATCATAATGAAATTTTCAATTTACGGTTTTCATTTTCTATTCCTGGGTGGAAAGATATTGCAGTTTTAGTTTCCCAGATTTGCACCTAAAAATCTCCCGAGTTAGATTTGAGGCACTTAGAGTTCCCAGATCAGCCTCAAAACTTTTTGAAATTAGCTTAGCAAATTTTGAGCACGTTATTGACTTCATGACCTTTCCAATGGTTCAAACGGTTTGCAAATTGGAGTCCTGGATCAAAAGTTATGGCCTCGGGAAGTTGGCACACTTTCTAGAAGATACAATTGCAAATGATTTTTTTAAATTTGAACTTCATGTTGTAAATTTTCGGAGCCAAACCACCTAAACTCAAATTTGAATGTTGTTTTGGCTCCAAACTAAAGAGGAGCTCTATTTATGGGCGGGTTTCTAATTTTTCGGTAACTTTTTGGGGACAAGCTCGCATATTGCGAAAGGGTGATTCTGTAGCTTTCTGTAACTTGTATGTGTTGTAGAACTTGGGGATTTGAGATCCTCTACATGTAAGAAGCTCTATTTTCTGAATAATAAAATTATTCTCTTGTTTGTGGGTTATTTTCTAAGTCTCGGGCTGCGCCTTCATCAATTTCGTAGATGGTGTCCTGTAGTTATATTTTCTCAATGACACAACATCAAGTTATTTTAGTGTGAATTCATCAAGTCACGTAAGAAATGTAGGTTAAGACACTTCATATTTATACTTTATCAAATTTTCCACCTTAAGCTTCATGGAAAAAACCAATGCAGAAGTCGTTGGTGCAGAAGCCATTAAGGTTTATGCCAAAAATAGTGACTAGTGAATGATGGAATCTTGTGAGAAACTTCCCACATTGCAATCCTCATAATTGTTTTGAATGGAAAATTTTGAGTTAAGCTAGCTTAGCACATGGGAAATAGAATTGGAGTTGCGTTAGGTCATCATACTTGCAAATTTTAACATTTTACAAAGTGTAGAAAGTCGGCATGCGGATGCCACACATGTGCATATCATCAAATGTTAAGCCATAAAAAATGGATTGAAGGTCATGGCAACCTGCAAGAGACATCCTATATAGGAAAACCCGCAAGCATTTGGGAAATTCAATTTTTTAATTTCAACTCATGAAAGGGTTCATTCGGCACATGGGAAGTCCATTTCATGGTTTAAGCACATGTTTGGGCGATGTGGAAAAGGGTCATGCAGAAGCCACCTATTCAAATGCTGTCAAGGTTTATGCCATTGAAAACGACTTGGGATGAATGGAAACCTACAAGCTACATCTTGCAAGCTAATTTCTGCATTGGATTCCACACTTAATTTTGGTGAATGCAAAAGTGTTAAGGTCAAACGTAACACTGTTTATAGTTTATTTGAAGACTTGTATGGAATATGAATGCATAAACCATAAATTAGAAATCCAGTTAAGTTTTGTTGTTCTAACGACTTATGCCCCATGGCTTCTCACCAATGACATCCCACAAGAGAACTTTCGTAAGGATTTGGGACTTTGTTATTTTAATGCTTTTCAGTTTTGATGTTTGTGGGAATCGTTAGTTCAGGTGCCAAGATGGTTTATGCCATAAATATGGCTTGGGTTTTGTGGATTTATGCCAATGAAATTTCACATAGGGACTTCTGTAGAGGGATTCAATGTTTAGCAATTTTTGAGTTTTGATAACTTGAGGATCCTAGGGTTTTCTTGCAGGAGTGAAGGAAGTGGATGCCATAGTCACTTATACCATTGAAATGACATTCCAAAGGTGGCATCCTAAAGGTGATCTCGTTTTCTGTCATACATTTAGAAATATTCTAGGGTTCTAGAGTTTACCAGTTGTGGGTTAATTATAGGTTGATATTTTAATTGCAACAAGGTTTGCTTACTCATGAATCCCCTTGAAGATTAAATCGAAGTGTTTTGGAATTCAATTTAGCAGGACCACTTGAAACTCTAGCATGAATTAAATCACATAGAAAATTCCTAGACCTACCTAGCTTGAAAACCCTAACATGCACAATTTCTAGTGAATTCAAAAGGTACATAAGCGAAAATGATAATGACCCTTACTTGGTGCCATGTGAATGGAAGGAGGAATATCACTTCAGTCTTTAAACTGCTTGCATTGACAACAACTCGATAAAATTCTCAAATGCAAAATGGTGAGAAAAAATGAACCATTCAACCCATTATTTATAACCCTTACCACCATTAATGCGGGCTATTAAATGCAAGTTTTTTGAAAACCTCACATAGAGACTGATGCAGAAATATGTGGTGCAGATGTTGACTAGCTGGATGCCATGTAGAAAATTGAAGGGCGGATTTCAATACCAACGATATCATGGTGATGGCATACCACATATGGAAACCCACAAAGGAAATTCTGTAAATGCAAAGGAGGGGCATGGATTTTGGAAAATAGAAACCCATAAAGAAAATTTTGTAACCTTCCCAAACTCAATGAAAGTTTTACAAATAGCTTAGGCATCATGGGAACTTGGCAATTTGAAGAGATTTTGATCAATTAGGTCCAAAAGTGAGACCACAAAAGCAAAGCAAGTGTGAACCAACTCAACAAAAAGCAACACTAAAAGAGAGGGTCCCTAGTCCAAGTAGGGTATGTGTGCAAAATGAACAACAATAGTAAGCTGAGATGATGGTTCTAGTGCCTATTGTGCAGTTTTGCACACATGCCCCACTTGGAGTAGGGACCCTCTTTTGGGTGACTTTTGACCTTTGGTTTTATCAGATTTGTCTTTTGAGGTCTTGATATGTTGGTCTTGTAGGCTTTGGTCTTACCTTAGGGCTTGAATTGGTTAAAGTTAAGTTTTAGTGAAAATTAGGTTTTGACCTGAATTCGGGATTTTCTGGCTCCGGCGGATTTCCTCGGGCTTCGGTTCATTGTCCGTTTCCTGCTGAATTTTCCGAATCTAGGTTTCTGCTTGACTCCAAGATTTTCCGATTCTGGCTGATTTTCCCAGACTGCACCAAAATACTGAACTTCGTTAAAACCCCAATTTCTGCCATATCCACAGAATTCGTGTTCATCCGGATTTTCCGTGTCTTGGTTTTTTCTGAAATTTCGTCTTGGGCTCAGGTTTCTGGATTTTTCAGACATGTCTTGTCGCTCATTAATGCTCGAAGTACTTTTTCTCAGACGCGAATATGGATGGATTTAAAGTCTTTTAGGAATCATTTTGATTTCATTATGCGCTTGTTTTCTGCCTTGGCATCTAAGTTCACTCATCATTCGAGCTTTGATCATTGATTTTGGGCTGCTTGCATGGGGATTGGTGGAGCGCTGATTAATGTTTTCGTTGCTAGGGCATATTCATTTTGCAGTCACCTTTTCGAGCTCGAGCTTCATCGGTAAGTCATCGCTGACCCCTCCCTTTGTTTGCTTGGGGATTGGTGGAGCGCTGATTAATCCATGGTAAGTCGTCGCTGACCCCTCCCTTTGTTTGCACCTTGATTGAGTCTTTCTATGTTGATTGATGGTCATTCCGGGTCGGCCTGTGCTTGGTTAGGATTTTTGTATTTATCGAATTGGGGTTTGACCCATCTTTTCATGGAACTTTATCACCCGTACCATGTGTGCTTGTGTTTATACATTAGATGGTGGGTGCGTCAGTTTGGATGGTGTTCTGGGTCAGATTTTTTTTGCCCTCTAAGTGCGTGATTTGCTGTATTGTGCGAGGTTAGGGTTTTTGGTGGTCAACCCAAATTAATGAATTTGTTATGGTTTGCATATCTTGCACCTATACTAAACTAGTCCCCTGCCTTGTGAAGACTCGAGTGCTTTAGATTCATCTTTGCAGATAGTATTTTAAACCTCGAAGTTTACCTTGGTTTTCATGGCGGGGGGTTTAGTTGTCAGAATTAGGGCATCGTTGTTTCACCATGAGGACTCGTCATTTGAAAGCTTTGGAAACTTGAATTCTTCTGCATTCGAGGTCTTGCCTATTGACATCGATTTTGAGACCATTTGAATCCCAAGTAGTAAGGTTTTGCATGATCGTTTGATCAATGTTTTGCATGCTAACATTCGTCGGGTTTCTGAGGTGTCCGCGGAATTTCTGCGCACCCGGATTTTCCCGGTATCGGCCAATTCCATGGAGTGTGGCGAGTTTCGGAACTTCAAACTGTCTGCGAAAACCTGTCTGATCCGAACTTTTCCAGTTTTCCTGCCTGGTTTCATTTCTTTCGATTTCTTGAGGCTAGGACTAATGAAGTAAGTGTTAAATGATGATTTCTTGCTACCAACGGATGAATTTCATGATAATATTATAATATTTTGCCCAAACTAATGATTTATTTGGCGAATGGTGTTTTGGCAGCAAGAATCCGTCTGGGTTGGATTTCCACGAATTCCACCTCGATTGGATTTTCCCGGTTTACCTTGTTTTCCCGGATTGCTTCATTTTTCTGGATTTTCAAACATTGATGATTTGTGATGGATCTTAACTGCTTTACATGATTTTATGCTAAACTTGGGATCGAAATACATATGACAATTGGATACTCATGACGTTCTTTTGCAAATGTAGGCTGAGTCAAGCAAGGCTGCAACAGGAAAATCCAAGGGTGATACGAAAGGATCCTCCATTTCAGAGGCAGAAAGATTAAGATTAGACACCAAGAGTCAGCTCCCTGACAACAAGATATCTTCTGTGTGGTCCGAAGTATCTGACACCAATGTTGGAGCCTAGAGATACGAGGAGTTTAAAGAGAGAATAGCTCAGAAGGATCTGTCGGTCTTGAGAAAGGGAATGATGAAGTCTGGACTAGTTCATGTGGCAGGGTTCCCTTCGGCAATCCAATGCTATGAGTTAATACTTGAGTGTGCCCGACAGTATGACTTCGACACACAAAGGGTTGTCAGTACTGAAGGAAGAGTCTTAGAGAATTTCAATCCCGTTTCCATTGATCAAGCCTTTGACATGCTGGATTTGCCTTCTGTGTGTGCCTTAAACATGGACATGGCTAGAACCTATTATGAAAATGAGCCCACTAAAGCCCAACAAATGATTAATGCTTGGTTGGAGAAGCGAAAGTCACACTATTCCAAACTGCCCAAGTAATTGTACAGGGTTAAATTTAGATAAGATATTTATGATGCAATCACATTTTTTAGCAGAGTGGCAGGTTTGAAGACTGCTAGAGTGTTAGAGAGTTGGATGGTCCATGTGATCAATAAAATTGAATAGGGAACTAATTACCATTGGGTAGGACTTATTAGTGCTGTGATTGATAGGAAATTGAGAGATGTCCTAGAAACAAAGAAGTTCACCATGTCTTCCTATGTGGTGTATGTGTTAGCCATATTCTACCCATACAGGGGTTTGAATCCACAGGGGACATTTGGACAGGACATAGTCTATGAGATATACCTAGAATTACACTTAGGACATCAGAACTACAGAAGAGCCAATGATGCATTCACGATGCACATCACTAGGATGCTTCAAAATGCGGAGCATGTGAGATTGTCGGATGGAGCAAAGGAGTTGATAAAGAAATACGGAGCCTGGTTCATTCAGTTTCCTACCTTCTCTTATATTAGAATTGATGGATGTCCAGCTGCTCCATACAGGTTACCCAGGTACCCTACTGATCATATTGTGTTATTGGAAGTGGTGAGACAGATATGTGAATTTGATGGAATTGTCAAAAGGGAAAAGCATAAAATAGGTTTTGGTGGGGATTTCCCTCTCAGAATTGGTATAGCTGAGGTGTGCCCTTCCATCCAATCAGTACATGTAGCAGGGGATGAATTGGAAGCTCATGGTTTCTCCTTCCACTCCAAGAGGATAAACTTTGACATCACTGGGGAAGCACAGAAGAAGGCCACCAAAGAGTACCATCATAAGGATGACCTAGAGGACTATTGGGCAAATATCAAGGATGATTTTGATGCAAGGAAGGAAAGGTACTCTAGGCTTCCGGTTGATGTGATCAGACAATACAATGTTAAGTTGATCCCCGACCAGCTAGAAGATGATGGAAATTTGGTGTAGGACCATGCATATGAGTCCGTTAAGGACAGATCAATTGGGGAAATAAACTGGAATGAGGATGAGGTGACTGAGTTGGAGGACCTGATGGCACCAGTTATGAAATTCACTACTTCATGGTTGAAGCATAAGGTTTGGGAGTTGGAAAGTGAGAAGGTACCCTGTACCTTTAATTTGATGGGGAATCTCAATCCTATGTCCACTTCAGAAGAATCCGGGGAAGATGACCCCAAAGGGAAAACTAAAGGGAGCTCACCCTTCAAAATCAAAATCAAGGGTCCTCAAGAAAGTGAGCTAGAACCGAAAAGAAAGCCAAAAGGAAAGAAAAGAAGCCGAGCTCTAAAAATAGGCAGGTCTTCTGAAGAGAAGAATTTGAAAAGGCAGAAGAAGAGGATGCTCCTCCGCAGCCAAAGAAAACGAAGACAACTAGGGTTTTGAAAAGAAAGGGCCAGGATACCTCAAAATATGAGCATCTGGTTGTTGATGTGGAGAGTTCAGGAGAGAAGACTAAAGTTTATATGAGGAGATCAAGGACTCCCTCTCCTAAGGAGGTTTTGCAAAAGATGGATCCTCCTCCAAAGACACCAGTTGTGGAGCAATCTAAGGCAACTTCTCCTCCATCGAGTTTACCTGAACAATAGACATCTCATCAAGAACAAGAAACTAGTGGAGAAACAGAGCCATTCAAGGAAGGAGAACTCTTTGGTACGACAGTTGAGATTGAAGTTGAAGAAGTAGAAAAACACCCTTCTCCACTAGTACAATATGAAGATTCTACGACAAGCAGTAGAGGCAACAAATCACCTGAAAAGGAGGATATTCCTGTTAGAACCCCATCACCGGTGCAAGAAGAGGAGATTGAAGTAGGTGATCAAGGTGAGCATCTCCCTGAAAAGGAAAAGGATAAAACATTAGAACAACATGAAGAGGAAAAAACGGATGAAATCCGGGTGGAGCCTGCTGTCCCGAATTGGTTAGAAAAGGAGATCACAAGGAAGAAACAAGTCGTTGTTGAGGACACCCCTCTAGATTGGGATGAGATGCTGTCCAAGATCGGCAAAGGTAAGAAGAAGAAGGTGGCTAAATTTGTTTCAAGGATAGAAAGGGACGAAGTGAATAACAAAGTTATCCACATTGCCACCCCTGCTACAGACAAGACTAAAGAAGAAGTCACTAGTAAGGATTATAATGTGCATACTTTTAACCTTGGACCGGCTTCTGTAGAGCAAGATATTGAAGAGTATGAAGGGTCCAATGTAGTGATAATTGGCAGATTAAGGAAAGAGACTCAGACCAAGCATGAGCTTAAAAAGGAAAATGAGAGGCTTAGGAAGTGCTTGGAAGATGTAATGAAACCTCTGCAATCTCTTCACCCATCTTCCTCTACCACTCCTAGTTTCTTTCCTAAGGAAACCATTTATGAAATTGAAAGGATGAAAGCCTCTACCCAAACTGCAATAGATTGGTTGAAGGATGTGCAGGTGAAAGGAGATAATGCAATAAAGGATGTCCTTTCAGTTGGGAAAGATGCAGTTAAAGCTAAAGACTTGTTGGAATATGTGCTATCCTAGGATAAGGAGGACATCAACCTTCTGTTGCAGAAGTCCAAAGTGATTATGGAATATGGAAAAGATCAGCTGGTTGCAAATGGGATTCTTCCTTCCTCCAGACTTAATGAGCCTTGGGAATGGTTTGACGCTTTGCAGATTCGGTAGAAGGCCATGAGGAAGATTCAAAAATGAAAGAAGCTGATAGATAGCGACCTGACTGGAGTGTATGAGGGATGTATTGCATTTTTTGAGATTATGACTGGCAGGAGGAAAATTGCTCCTAAGTATTTGAGCCTAGAACAACTAAGGGATTGGTGGCATGATGTTTATGCCCCAGATTCTGAAAATGTCATAACAGGACACCAGCTGGATGATGCAACAACCTATTTGGCGGTGATGGATAAGTATCAATCTCACAGGGATGATTGGAATAAGACTGTTAAGCAGTCAAAGGAGGAGATTGGCTCCATTGAATGCCGGATTAGGATCTTACCCTTGCCACCTATCACCGAGCTAGGTAAAGTGTTTTTGAGGGTTCAGGGATCATTGACCCAGAATAAAGATAAGGGAGGCAGTAGTTAATTCCATTTTGAGATTTTTGCTTCCCTATTATTAAAGGGCATGTGTTAATCCGGGCTCCATTGGGGAATGTGTCTAGGCCGACCTTGATGATGTATCGGCATTTAATGTGTGCCTTATTTTGAAATTCATAAGGTCAACTTGTTTTGGGGAAAAATATATTTTGTAAATGTTTGGTTGGGCCGACATTTCTTGAGAATTTGCTATAAATGGGCATTCTTGCCTCATTGTAAACGAGAGAAAAAGATAATAGAGTCAAGTTAGATCAAAAGGAGTTAGAGCATTTTGTAGTAGGGATAATAGTCAAGTTCTTGAAGTAAATATTGTAAACAGAGCAGTGGAATTGTTGCAGTATTTTGATGATCTAATACAATTGAAGACATTGTGGTTTTCCTGGTGAAATCTCTTGTGTTAGTTTATCTTGCATGGTTCTTGTTGTTTCATCTTTCAAATTGCTTGAAGATCTAGGGTTTAGTATTAGAATTAGATTAATTTGGTGAATGATGTCCATGATATCATATTTGGAATGTTTGTAGCAATCTCTGGTCTATACTCCCAGTAACTATCTGATTGTAGTAGGCTGGTGAAGTCAACCTGGACCATACATTTATATGTGCTTAGTTCGATTGTAGATGAATATATATGATTTGAAAATTTGTATACCTTAGAAGATTGCACCATTCTTGTGATATCACATTGTGGGTTAAGAAAGAGTTGGTTATTTGAGATTGGTCCTTTCCAGATATCAATCATTTGCATTGCTCATTCTAGGATCTTATCATATTCTTGCACCCTTATCTTTTGCTATTTCTTTATCATCCCGTTAGATTTAGGATTTGAGATAATCATATTGAAAAATTTGATTAATTGGAAAGATATAGTTTGCTTGTAGTAAGCTCCGATTGTGATTACCAACATTTCACATATTGTCTGAGTTGTTTATACATTGTCATGACCTGACACCTGAGAGACCTTGGGGTGATTTTCAGTAATTTATTGTTGAAGATTACCTTTCAAGAGAGATAGAACATTGTATTCTGTCTAAGTTGTTGCTATGCAGAAAACACCATCAACAATACCCAAGTGCTTTTGAGAAAATTTAATAGAGTAAACTATGTTGTACAAATGTTCATTATGTGCTCCGCATTATTTTTGTGTTGATTCTATGCCTATAAAATCTTACAGGCTATTCCAATTTGACATATGTTGCTATATTCATAATTTGGGTTTCTAGATCATTGTACAATGCGAGATATTTTCACTAGTGTGTGAACCAGTTGTTTAGTGAATTTTTCTGTTGTTTGGGAGAAATGTACTTACTCCAAATTTCTCCATTATTTGGATTTAGGTTGTGCAGATTTGGGAAGTTTCTTGCAATGATTTTATCTTTTTGTGATCATTTTTTTACTTGATTTGGTGTAGTATAGTATAAGTTTCATTTATTTGTATACAAACAAGGGTTATCAGTTATCCTGAGTTAAAATAGTTGTTGATGCGAAGCTTGGTTGAATTTTTTGATGAATCTTATGTAGTTTGTGGATTGTTCTGGATTTATTTCAAGTGAATTATGATGTCTAAAACTTTCATCTTGATCTAAGGAAGCATGCACTTAATGTTTATGGTGTTTTGTATGGGTGTTGGCCAACTGGTGTAGGGGCATTAGGAGCATCATTAAGCATACTTTTTGTTATTTTTGAGTTTTAAGTTTTTTATGTGTTTTGGAGTCTAATAAGGCCATTTGTGAGAATTTGGGATCATGTTGATCCATTTTGGAGTGTTAATAGGGTCTCTGATTAAAAAGTGTAAAAAGTTGTCATGTTGCTCAAAAAGTTGTCATGCAACTTTGGATAAGGTGTCAAAAAGAAAGAAATAGTTACATGCAAATCAAGAAACCATTACAAAATAGTTAGGATTGGTTGGAAATGCATGGAAACAACCTCCAAAGTTGGATTTAGATTGGGAAAAACTAATTTTTGAAGTTTTGGTGAATATAAGCAAGGTTTTTCTATGTTTTCTAACATTGTAGTCCTATTCTTTCACTGTGCATGGCCTGTGTGGTCTATATTTTGATCTAAAACTGATTTAATTGGGTTGGAATGTGAATCTACTTCATTTTTATTTTTGTTGCATCAATTTTCATTGAGTATTTAGAAAGTTATTGCATTTTCTCTAAAAACTATCAAAACCTTACTTAGGGTAACCTGAGAGGGGAAATAAAGATGTAACTCAACCTTCCATTGGTGGAAAATCACCACAATGGGTGGAAAGGTCTATATTTATGTGTTTTACCTTCTTCCATGTTTTCAAGAGCCCAAGTTGAGGTTTGCACGTGCTTCTAGTGGACTATAGGTCTAATATTCTATATCTATCAGACTATGAAGGTTGTGAAGGGTAGTTTGTACACCATCAATGCAAGATTGGAGTGTTTTGTGATTGGAGAAGGTGTGGAGGGTGTGTATGAAGGTATTACAGACCTATTCAAGGAATTGGTGATCATTGGTGGCAACTATATGACAAAATGAAAAGATTGTCCTATAAGGACTGTGTATGACAATGAGAGCATAAATGGTGGCCAGTCAAGTTGAGTTCCTTGTTGCGTGAAAACCTTTAAATCTGCATAGAAACAATTAGGTTGCAAGGTGTAAAGGGTTCTTGAGTTAGTGGATGAGTGTTAGAAACCATTTTCTCTTGTTTGGTCTTAAACAATTAAAGTTGCTTCTACTAGGTGCAACATACAAGAAGTTGTAAGCCTGTGATTTGTTGTGTTGTAGTGTCACCACATTGAAATTTTCCAAGATCATGTTAAAAGATATTTCAAACCTCAAGTCAATTCTTCCCATGTCATTTTTACTTTCCAAAAAAGTTAGATCAAATCCCCAAACAAGTTCAATTCTAGAAGCCTAGTGTAGTGCACCTACGAGCATGAATGGATTTATGTAAGAACACCTTGTATTTTTGAGTTGTTTCCTTAGAGAAGTCATTCCTTTGCATCAAATTGATATCAAAGCAAGGAATATCAGTAAGATTTAATAAAATAAGTTGAGTTTGAAGACCAGCCAAGATGCCTCCAAGGGTGAATGTGGAAAGAATAATCAAAGAGGTGATAGAATATCTTGCTCCAGAATTGAGAGCCATAAGGGAAATCCTTGATGTAAGACTCACATCAGTTGAGAACAACTAGAGAAGAGGAGCGGTCATAGGAGATTTGAGTGACCAAGAAGTGGGTGAAGAAGAAGAATGTGAAGAAGAAAGAGATGTTTAAGAGAAGAGGTTGGAGAGATTACTAAAGGCAGTTAAGAATGATGGTTCCAAGGTAAAAATATAAATTCCAATATATTCAAGAAGTCTAAATGGAGAAGAACTCCTAGATTGGATAAGAGAATTAGATAAGTATTTTGTGTTTGAAGAGACACCTGAGGGGCAACAAGTGGAATTGGAAAGGACAAGACTAAGAGGACATGCATCCCTATGGTGGGATTATGTACAAGAATAGAGGAAGAAGAAAGACAAAGCGAAGATTACATCTTGGGAAATAATGGTTGCAAAATTGAAAGGTAAATTCCTACCTAGTGATTATGCAATTTAGTTATATAGAAGGTTACAAAATTTGAAGCAAAAAGACATGGATGTGAAAAAATACAAAAATTATTACTACAAACTAAGCATAAGATTAGGCCACATGTAAGAAAATGTTGACAATGTTGCAAGGTATTTGAATGGGATAAATTATAGCCTACAAGATGAACTAAGTCTCATAGGTCCAAGAACAATAAAAGTGTGCTATCAGTTGGCCATAAAGGTTGAAGACAAGTTGAAAAGGAGACAATAAAAGAAAAGTAGAGGTAGGGAAGGACAAATTTTAGAGGAAGAGTGATTTTTTTTGGTAGAGGACAGTCCCAAAGGTCTCAAGGAGAGACAAGCAACTCACAAGAACAAACATTAGATTCAAGGGGAAGCTTTAGAGGAAGAAGACCAAATTTTAGAGGCAGATTTGGAAATAGAGGAGGCTCAAGTGGATTCACTGGAAAGTGTTACAAATACAATAAATTTGTAGGCCATCAAGCATGGAAATTCCTTGAGGAGCAGTCATCTACTTCTTTTAAAGGTGAGAGGATAAATCAAATAGCACAAGGTGGAGATGACGCTGAAAGTGTTAATTCCCCATCACAAAATAAAAAACTAGAAGTTGGAGAGTCCTTATTGATGAGAAGAACCTTGATTAAACTGCCTATGGAGAAGGAAGCACCTCAAAGAAAGTAACTCTTTAGGACTAAATTCAAATTTCGAGGAAAGGGTTGTAAAGTTGTCATTGATTCAGGAAGTACTGAAAATTTGGTTTTAGTTGAAATAATAAAGTTAAAGTTTAAAAGATTGCCTCATGCCACTCCATATAAGGTTTCTTGGTTAAATAAAGGGAAACAAGTGTTAGTGAATGAACAAAGTTGGATAGAATTTCATATAGGGGGTTATAAGGACAAGGTATTTTGTGACATCATCCCTATGGATGTTTGTCATGTGCTTCTTGGTAGACCATGGAAATATGATAGAAATTCCAAACATGATGGTAGAAAGAACACATATGTCATAGAGAATGATGGAGTTTCATATACTCTAACACCATTGAAAGATGAAGATAAAACACCACAAGTGGAATCCAATGTGATGTTGGTAGGAGAGAAGGAATTCATAAAGGATATGGAAGAGGAGAATATGGGTTTTTCCATCATAGTCAAGCCTAGGTCTATTGTGATAGTAGCAAAGAAAGAAGATTTTCCTTTGGAAATTCAAAACTTGGTAAAGAAGTATGTTGATATACTAGTGGATGAACTCCCGAACACATTGCCTCTTATTAGGGATATTAGTCACCACATTGATTTCATACCAAGGGCTAGTTTTCCTAATAAGGAAACATATAAGATGACACCACAATAGAATGAGGAGATTAAGAGACAAGTCCAAGAATTACTTGATAAGGGGCTAATCAAAGAGAGCCTTAGTCCTTGTTCGGTTCCCACTGTCCTAGGACCAAATAAGGGAGGTGAATGGAGGATGTGCACTGATTCTAGGGCCATCAATAAGATTATAATCAGATATAGATTCTCCATTCCATGAATGGAAGAATTGATGGATTTTCTAGGTGGAACATGCTACTTTTCCAAAATAGACTTCAAGAGTGGGTATCACCAAATCAGGATCAGAACATGGGATGAATGGAAGACATCATTTAAGAAAAATGAAGGGATTTATGAGTGGCTTGTAATGCATTTTGGTCTCTCAAATGAACCCAACACCTTCATGAGGTTGATGAATTAAGTTCTCAAGCCTTTTATTCATAAGTTTGTAGTGGTTTATCTTGATGACATTCTTGTTTTCAATAAAACTAAGAGAATTTGCACCATTTGGATTTGGTTTTAAGAAGATGGAATGAAGAGAAACTAATTATTAATTTGAAGAAATGTGAGTTTATGAAGACAAAGTTGGTATATCTTGGTTTTGTGGTTACAAAAGGCACCTTGAAAATGGATCCAATCAAGGTTGAAGCTATTCTAAGTTGGCCTCCACCCAAATTAGTTGCTGAGGTAAGAAGTTTCCATGGTTTGGAAAGTTTTTAGAGGAAGTTTATTAAGGATTTCAGTCATATTTGTGCTCCAATCATTAATACCATAAAGGGGGATAACAAAAAGAAGTTTGTTTGGACTAGTGAAGCTGAAAAGAGTTTTGAGTATTTGAAAAAGAGGGTAGAAAAGTAGCCCATATTAGCCTTACTAGATTTCAATAAGGTGTTTACTATTGAGTGTGATTCAAGTGGCTATTCCATAGGGGCAGTGTTGAGTCAAGAGGGAGGGCTCATTTCCTTTTTTAGTGAAAAACTTAATGAGGATTAGAAGAAATACTCTTCCTATGACCTAGAGATGTATGCTTTGTTTTAGTCCTTGAAAAAGTGGAGACATTACCTACTTCCCAAAGAGTTCATAGTATATACTTATAACCATTCCATCCAATTTTTGAATAGTCAAGAGAAGCTTAGTCATAGGCATGTTAAATGGGTGGAACATTTGCAAGGTTTTACTTTCACCATTAAATACAAGAAGGGGAAGTCCAATAAATTAGACTATGCTTTGAGTAGAAGGGCTCTAATAGTGTAGGAAATTTAGTTACAAAGCATGGGAGTTGAATCCTTGAAAGGTATGTATCTTGAAGATGTAGATTTCAAAGATATATATGCATGTTGTAAGCATCCTTTTAGCAACAATAATGATAAGTGGTTTTATTTTATGATTCAATATTATTTGTTGTTCAAGGGAGAACAACTTTGTGTCCCTAAGTGTTCAATGAGAGATAACTTGATAAAAGAGAATCATAGTGGTAGTCTTGCAGGTCATTTTGGTCTTGATAAGACTTTGGAGCAGTTAAGAAGACAATATTTTTGAATTAAAATGCAAATTGATGTAAGGAAATTTGTTGAGAAATGTGTTTGTCAAAAGGAAAAGTTGAGTAGCACAAATGTAGGTTTGTATTAGCCTCTTCCTATTCCAAACAAGCCTTGGGAGTCTATAAGTATGGATTTTGTAATGGGTTTACCAAAAATATGTTACAAGTATGAGCTAGTCTAGTGGTGTTTTCATTAATGTTGTCTTTGATGTCAACACAGTTCAATATGTTGCATGTATTTTTGAGATGATTTTGAGATGTTGTGAGTACATGGAGCTATATTTATGTTGTTGCAGATGTGTTGTGTTGATGAGTTTCCAAGTGATTTTGAGAAAATTAATAAAGAAGAGAAGTCAGAGTGATGAATGTGTTCAAAATGTGCTCTGGTATGTGCTCCGTGTTTCTCCTGTGTTGATCTTGTGCTTGTGCAGATCTGAAGATTTTATAATGGTGATATTGTGGTGATATATCCTAAGTTTTAGCTTATTGTGTGATGGTATGTGAAATTTGTTATGAAATAACTTGCACAATAGAAGAATATGATATGAAATATGTTACAAATAATTGATAATGACTGAGAATAACAGGCCACTTCGAGGGGGCAAACCTCCAAATATCTCTAATAAGAACACACTTCACAACTTGATGATGAAATAAGACTCACAACCTCCTATATATACCTATTTATGCCAAGGATATCACCTAGGCCGACTTAGACACACCTATATAAGACTTAGGCTGACCTAAACAACTAAATAATAATATACTAATGATAATATGACTTAATAGAGAGTTAAGATAGCCACAAGCTGACTATTCATAACCGATGTACAATAATATTAAGGGTGTAGCATGCCCCCTTCTTCAAAGAAGCATTTTCCTCAATGCTAATCAAGTTTGGAAACTTTTGAATGAACTCCTCGTCTTCCCATGTGGCATCTTCAACTGGTAAATTCTTCCATTGGATGAGATACTCAGTGATAGTTCTATTCCTCAACTTCTTTGTGCATGTTTGTGAATGTACTCTGGTTCCAAAATGATTCTCCCTTCTTCATCCAGCTCGGAAGTGTTGTTTGAGTGGGAATATTATGCCCAATTACCTTCTTCAAACAGGAAACATGAAAAACTGGATGTATCTTTGTTGTTGGTGGCAACTCAAGCTTGTAGGCAACACTACCGATCTTCTGCATGATTTGGAATGGACCATAATACTTTGGAGACAACTTACTATTCTTTCTTTGCTACTTTAGTGAGATTTTCTTATAAGGTTGCAATCGCAAGAAGACCCAATCCCCAACTTCAAAACTTCTTTCACTACGATGTTGGTCTGCCTGTTGTTTCATTTGATTTTGTGCCATGGCTAAATTCTCCTTGAGTCTTGAAAGTACTTGTTGTTGATGAAGCAAGTGGTCTTCTACTACTTGAACTCTTGGGGACACCTTAATTGATGATGTGATGGAAGGAGGATGATATCCATATGTTATCACGGAATATAGCAGCGCTCGTTCCATGAATAACCCCCCTACGAAACTTGTCCGTTTCCTAGGATTCATGAAGATCAAGTACACATAACGAGGTGATTTTCAAGCCACCTTGAAATACGTTCCCAAGTCTCGAATAGTCAATTCGAGCGTTCCCCCTTGTTCGCCTCACAAAGACCTTCGAAACGAGATCTTTCGTGAGGTTTCACTGTTCATACTTTGCAAATTGTGAAAAATGCAATGGCACTGAAAAAGTGCGCTCCTGCCTTGAAGCAAAATTGACTAAGTCTGGAAATGCAAGGGCGCTAAAATTTAGTGCCCCTGCATGTACTAAAATTCCAAAAAATGTAATAGCGCTAAATTTTAGCGCCGTTACATTTTTCTTCAACACTTAAACTTTTTTATGGCCCTGGCGCATTTCTTCATGTTTTCGCATTTTTCGTCAATCGTGCCACTTTTCGTGCCTAAATTTATTGCTCGACTTGAGTTAGGTTTTTTAATTTTCATTTTCACTTAAGTGAATGAATTCACCATTTTATTGTTTACATTTCATTTTATCTTCTTTTCTCTCTTGTTGGGCGAGTTCCCTTTTCAACTGTAAATCGCGTTTTTGAAGTTTTTTGCATTCTCCCTCAGCATTCTCCGCGCCTTGGTTCTGGTAAGTCGTTTCTGTCTTGTCTTCTTCCATTTTTATATATACGTTTTGTATATGCATTTTTTCTACATGTTCTTTTCCATGTTTTTTTTACATCACAACCCTTCGCCATTTTTTGTTTCTGTTTTCCTCCATTTCGCATCTTGTTCTTCTCTCCATTTCACGTTTTTCTCTCCTACGCATTCTTTTCTTTTCTCCCTACGCGTTATGGTCTTCTCCATTCACATTTCTTTCCTTCCCTTATGCGTTTCTTTCCCCATTCTCCTCTGTGCGTGATGTTCTTATAACTTGTATCTATCCAATATGTTTGAAATGAACTCTTTCTTTGTTGCTCTCTTCATGCGTTTTGGAGCGAACTTTGAAATCTCAAAAAATAAAGAGTTCTTGATAAGATCCTTGAATGCGTATAAAATGGGATGGAAACAAGTTTAGAAGTTTTCATGTTACAAAAATTGCATGTTGCTAAGCCCGAGCGCCTTCACCATTCCATCTTACATTTACATTTTCAAAATTGCCAAGGAAATGCTAAAGCACTAAATTTCAGCGCTGTGACATTAAGACAATGTCAAAATTTTTCTAACACTGGAAAGTGTAAGGGCGCTAAAATTTAGCGCCCTTGCACCAAAAGTAATTTTCCTAAAATGTAAGGGCGCTGAATTTTAGCGCCCTTACACTTTTTTCAGGCTTTTTCCAATTCTTCCCAAATAAACTTCATTTTTGACCAATGCACTCCAGAGCCTCTTTTTTCCGCATTTGTGCATCATTTTGCGTGCCTCACCATCCGCTTCATGAATTCTCATCCTTGTGCTCATTTCACGCTTACCCATGTTTCCTAACAATTGGTGTTTGTTTTGTCTAAACGGATTGCAGTCTACTTTCAGAGATTGTCAAATCAAGATTGATCAGGGTTCCAGTTTCTTTTGATGACTGCTACCAAGCCTCCTTCTTCTTCGAAAGAAAAAGGAAATATGAAATACAAATATCAAGGCGTCTACCCGCCAACTATGGTGCTTTCCAAAGTCGAAGAGATAAAGGATATAGAAGTTGGTCATCAAGATTTGGTTGACTTCGCAAAGCTAACAGAGACGAAGCCTCTTCCTGATTCAATGAGAGCTATCGTACACAGCAACCTCCACTTGGTGGCAATGTTCCCTACAGCTGCACACAATACCGAGTTTGTTCTTCAAGTTGCGTCTCATTACATCAGAGAAAGCAGAAGCGTGATCGACTCTTCTAGGCAGGAGATTCTGAGACTCGACATCGACTTCTTTGACATTGTCTTCAAAGTCCTTCATATGGAGAAATATATTGACATCTCTATATCGAAAGCACAGGAAATCTTTGATGCTGATCCCAATAAAGCTAAACAGTTGATAAACACTCAATGGCTCAAAAATCCTAGATCATCTATTTCTAGATGGCCGAAAGGACTCCTAAGAAGTGACTTCAAAGATGACGTCAAGGACATGATCACGTTTCTAAGCAGGGTGAAGGGCTTGCCAGAATCATCCACCTTCCATGACTAGATGTATGAATACATCAGGATCATAAGAAGGCAGAAGGTGCATATTGACTGGGGCAAACAAATCAGTGATGAAATGCACGAGCAGTTGATCAATGCTCCTTCTACATTGAAGTTCTACATGACTTCTTACCTGGTGTACGTAGCAGCTGTGATGAGAAAATTCCCAGGTCTATCTACAAAAGGGAATCAAATGATGGTGCCTGTGTACAAATATTTCTATCAATTGGAGCTAAAGGAGAGCTTTCATCATTTCAGATGGGTCACTGATGCTTTCTTTGTGCCCCTACTCTTCAACTTTGATCCAGCCTTGGAAAGAAGAAGAGTATCTGATGAGGCTTATAAGGTGGTAAGTAAAGTTGGATGCATTTTTCTCCAATTCCCAATGTTTACTTAGTTGAGAGTAGGCTTCTACACTGGTTGTCCCTACATGCTACCACGTTATCCTTCGGATAAGTGGATTCTCATGGAAACATGCAGACAGCTGATGTCAGTGCAGAAAGAACGAAGAAGCAACCACAAGCGTGGGTTCAAGTTCCCGCTGACCATCGGCCGATATACTATCCAAACTGCACAAAAGGTTAAGTCTGTCTATGTTGAGATGCAAATCATGACCATCAAAACCTACAGGTATAGGTTTGATTTCAACTACCGAGATGTCAGAAAAAGTTGCAAAAGGGTCACCAACACAGGTACCGTTTTGAAGACATCTGGGCAGATTGCAGAGATGAAGAAGCCATTCGCAAAATGGACTATTGTAGATTGACAGTTCAAAAAATCAGAGATCTTGGTATTGCTGATCTACCAGAGGATTTTGAGGATCCAGGTGATATCATGAACGCTATCTATGATGAGCAAGGCATTACTAAAAGGCTGTTGCCTGCAATACAATGGTCTAGGAAAGAGGTTACTAGCATGAGGGAAAGGCTGAGACCAATTCTAGCCAACATAGAAGAATGGTTACATAAACATGGTCATGCAATGAAAAGTTTCAGGACAGACTCAGAAGGAGAAGAGTCCGAAGCAGAAGCTCACCAACAGCAAGAACTCCACGACAAAAACAAATCAGCGGTCGTTCCCACTTCTTCACGAAGAGGTCCAAGGATCAAGTTCACTGTTGGTAAGAAAGATACCCAGGCTGTCCAAGAGACAGAAATGATGGAATCTCATCCATCTCGCTCTAAGGGTAAAAAGCCTATCCTGGAGGAGATAGATTCCGATGAAGAAGGAACTACAAGCGACCAATCTGCTGAAGATGAAGATTCAGCAGAAGCAGACTCCGATGCCGAAGAGGTTTATGAAAGTAGACAAGAGTCTGATGAAGATTCTGAAGAAGGATCTGAAGGTGAATTTGAAGGTGAACTAGATTCAGAGAGACAAGAGGGTGATCAACAGGAACCTGGGCATGATCAGGAAAGAACTACTTCTCCTCCTGAGAATGTAGTTGAGGAAATTCACAGAACATCATCGCCCATGATTTCAAATGTTCCTCATACCCCTCCTGATTCAAGAACTCCTCCACCTCCTGTTCCTTCGTCACCTATTCCTACCACAAGCATTCCTGCAGCATCAACCCAGCTTGATACTCCTTCAGTGACAAGCATCCATACGGTTGATATACTGTCAATCCCTCCATCGTCCATTCCTAGCTTGTCTTCGCCCACGTATGATATCACTTCTGAAAATGAATTCAATCATTTCATGAATGAGTCGATGCGTGATCAGCTAAATGTGTCAACTATAGGAGCAACGATGACAAATACTTCTCCAATTGTCACGATACCAATGGTGAGTTCAGATGTGACAATAACTTCAGAAGTGGCAATGGCGACCGAATTGATAGTAAATCCAGAAGTTCACACTTCTTTTCTTCCTCCCTGGCTAATATCTCAAGTGTCGAAGCGCAAAAAGCAAATGATTTCTCTAGAGGAGCTCGACCTTGAAGAGATAGTTCTTCCAAAAGCCAAAGGGAAGAAAAATGCAAAGGTATACTTGAGGCTGAATGTTGATAAGTCTGGCCACAAGTATGCTGAAATTGGCATACCAACGAATCAAGAAGGTGATGTCAATATGGAGGACTACACAGTAACAAAGGTACAGCTTGGCAAGCTTACCAACGAAAGTGCAAAAGCCGATGCGCAAGTCACTTTGGATATCTTGGCAGGAAGGCTGGATAAAGTTGAGCAAGCTCGTAACATGTACAAATAGAGGGCAGAGCATTATGCCACTGTTGTAAAGAGACTTGCCGGTTCTCCAAGTAATGCACAACCACTGACAGTGGTAAATATTGAAGAACCAACTGTTAAGAAAGCTGAGAAATTCACCTCCAAAGGCAGGGTGTTATATGATTTTGTTGAAAAGATCATCGAACATGGATCTCAGATAATTCTGGTTGCGGACGAGAAAACTACCATGTTGGCCAAGCTCACCACAGAGCTTGATAAAGAAAAGAGCATTCTTTCCCAGGAGCGCAAAGACATGGAAAAATGCTTGTTGTCATGGTCAGAAATGAAACAGGTAAAGCTCAGCAAATTGGTGGAGGTTGGGGTAATTCCTGACAAAGAAAAGTTTGTAGAGGTAAGAGAATCACTGAAACACAAAATTCAAGTGGTTCAATCTCCCATAGAAGATCTTCACCAAATACAGGAAGATGTCGACGGGCATCGCACTATTCTTGACAAAAATATCAGAGAGTTGCCTGGTCAACTTCTTGAGGAAAATCGTATCTTCCTGCCGGCCATAGAAATATCCCTGATCTTCAAGGAAGCCATCACAAATTTGATTGACAGTTCAGACTTCTCAGAAGCTTCGCTGAACATCATTTGTGATACAAGGCTCACATTAGACAACCTGAAGACGCATCTTGACAGGTGCAAGAAGGTTCACTCATCTGCCATGAGATCGATCACGAGAATTCACACCATTGTGGATTACACCGTTGGTCTAGATGAGAAGTTCGTGTAGGAGACTAGGAGGAAATTTGAAGACTTCCGCGCCCAATGCAAAGAAGCAGAAGTAGCCCCGTATTCTCCAGTGTTAGACATTTCCGGTGCATCCCATTATGAATCTTGTAAATATTTCTCGACATTTTCGAATGTCATTTTGTAAATTGTAATTACACCAAGTCCAAAGATGTAATATTTTCAAAAAAATTACACTGATTCTTTGGTCAAAGCTAGTGAGATCTCCCAAAAATCGGCCACCTAACTTTCCCTTGGATTTTCTCTAATCCCTTTCCTTCTAATTTTTGCTCATCCCTCTTTCTATAATGTGAGGGATTTTCATTGTAAATTATCTTTTAGCCTTTTGCAACGAAGTGCTGCCCTTTTGTAAGCAAATTTGTGAAACTTTGCGTTCATGCTTTGTGAATGAGATTCGATTAATAAAGAAAAAGATTGCAAGCCAAACTTTGCGTTGGATTCAATACTTTTGTGAGTTAATCTTATTTGGTAGTGATTAGTTCGAAGAATCTGAAAGACTCTAAGTAGTTTATGTAAACTTTGTGTTACATCTATTATTTAGATTGCATTGTTATTTCTGTTTATCATTGGTTGAATGATCTACAAGACTTTGTGCTTGTAATCATTCATGCTCTTACATGTTCTAGTTGAGTGATCTACAAGACTTTGTGCTTGTAATCGTTCGTGCTATTTGACACTTTTGTTGGATGATCTACAAGACATTGTGCTTGTAATCGTTCATGCTGTTCGAAGAATTGTTGCGTCTAAGAAGACTTTGCACTTCTAACGTAGCAAACGGTACGTCTACGCAAATCCAACACTGATAAAGCTACAGAATGACTTTGTGCCTTCGTGAGCTTTCTCTTTTTAATTAATTTGTTTGTTATTAATCACTTCTAGTATCTCTACGCTTCGCTTTGACGAGATAGAGATATTGGTATTATTGCTAGTTGTTCGTTTCAAGTTATCAAGAATTTTGAACTTCCAACACGTGAAGCATTGTAAACATCTTCTCTAAAAAAAGAGAGAAGAATGAATGTAACACATCCCCCCCACTCCATGAATTTCGTGTACATTTTGTAATTACTTGTTTGATTTACTATCGCTTCTATTAGCAGTAAGAAGGGCGCCTCCCCTTTCCGAGAGGAGAGATTCACATCTCACATAACTGTGGCTGAAGATCAAGTTGTGTAATCTATCGAAAGCCAATTACATAATTTTCACCCAACACCATAAAGTGCCAAAAATGGAGACATTTTTGATGAGCTATGAAAATAAGTGTTATACCTACCCACTGGGACTATTTCTCTGAAGTGAAACAACGTAGATATCCTTCCAAACACTTATTAACAACCTCTGTTTTTCCATCTAATTGAGGGTGGTATGAAGAGCTAAAAGCCAATTGAGTACCCAAACATGAGAATAAATCTTTCCAAAAGTGACTAGTGAAGATAGGATCACGATCGCTAACAATAACTTTAGGTGTACCATGTAGCTTTTAAATATTCTCCAAAAAAGCTTTAGCCACTGCATTTGCTGTAAAAGGATGTGCTAATGCAATGAAATGTGCATATTTAGTGAGCCGATCAACTACCACCGTGATGACATTATGACCTTTAGATTTGGGAAGCCTTGTGATGAAGTCCATAGATATCTCTTCCCAACGCTGGCTAGGAATAGATAAGGGTTGCAAGAGACCTGGTGTCTTAATTGTCTCCCCTTTATGCCTTTGACACACCAAACATTCAGCCACAAATTTTTGAACATCACCCTTTAGCCCTTCCCAAAAGAAATCTTGCTTGACTTGATGATATGTCTTCAAAAATCCTTAATGACCACCCATTGGAGACTCATGCAACTCTGTGAGAATCTTGATTTTAAGGTTGGAATTCTTGCAGAGATACAAACGCTCTTTATACCAAAGAGTATCTCCCTTCCAACAAAACTTATCTAAACTACTAGGATCACTTTTTAATTGCTTGATGAGATTACTTGTTGCAACATCGTTTTGCCACTCTGCTTTGGCTTCCTCCACCCAATTTGCTTGTAATATTGAAAGGGCACACAATAAGGCTTCATCTGTCTCATCCTTCCTTGACAGTGCATCTGCGACAATATTTTCTTTCCCTTTTCTTATATACAATCTCAAAGTCATATCCTAACATCATAGTGACCCATTTTTGTTGCTCT
>VDFB02193867.1:198140908-198184312 GCA_007258455.2 Sequoia sempervirens
ACTTATCTTTCTGATGTGAAATTACAACTTTCACAATAACCAACCTTGTACAGAAGATTCCAGTTACAATATACTCAGAATATAATTCACACTGATCACCTTTCGAACTATTCACCCAACCATATATAACCGATCCTTCAAACTAGACAACTGCAATCTCTGAGTATATCCATGATGCCCCTGTCTGTCGAACTTCCTCTCAGTAATGGCCACAACAGTCCAACTACTAGCGGTTCCCATTCGGCTTTTCTGATTGGTCGAATACAAGCCACATAGGATAGCCTTCACTCGGTCAAAGCATTCAACCTATGTTAGCATGTTGGTGAGACACTAACCATGTCTCCCCAATGCCACAAGACTCAACCATCGATGTCACCAAGAGTCATTACTATCGGTAAGAGGTTACACCAAGTCTAGAAAGCTATCGCTAATACTTCGCCGTGTTGCCAAGACCTCATACTGATGATCATCACTTGTATCGCTATCACCAAGACTTATCGCTATCAATGAGACATCATACCGAAGCTCCAAAGTCACATAGACAATAGAATTCCCATCGACAAGACTATTTTCCTTCACTGAGAGATCATACGGAGACTTTATGTTATACTGAAACATCCAACAGTCGACAAGACTTACCGTTATCGTTGAGACATTACTCTGAAGTCTTCAAGTCACACTGCAATGATTCACCGTTAGCGAGACTTCGTTCATCGCTAAGAATTCATACCGAACCCTCTAGGTAACCCTGAGACCACCTTTCGCAGGAGTCATACCAAACACATCCCATAGCATCGATGAGACAAATGCCCGTTGCCAAGAGTTCTTACCGAACCCTTTTGTTACCCCGATGACTCTAAATGAATACCTATCGGCGAGACATCTCCATATCGACAAGAATTCATACCAAAGCATATGAGTTACTCTGATGACCACATGTGTAACACACTGTTGGTGAGACATACAATCTCGATAAGAATTCATACTGAGATAATCCTTTTGGCCAAGGGTCTCCCCGATATACAATAAGAGTGGCCTATTAGCCAGAGATCTCCACTTGGCAAAAGGTTACAACGAATGCCACATGTCACAGCGACAACACCAGTTTGCAAGAAATCAACAAAGTCACAACGACCAGAACATTTCAAAAGGTTTCGCATCTGCTAGTCGACCAGACACAATGAAGGTCATACCGACTTTGTACTTCCAGAGGTTTCAGCCTGTGAGATTGAGGGACATATTTCCAACAATCTCCCACTTGGCGAAGATCACACAGGCACCTCCAGAGCACAACAAAAACTACTGAAATTCATGGGCACTGAGGCCCATCGAATTGGCACACCACCTGAACTTGTTTGTGCTCACTGGCTTTGTCAATGCATTTGCAACATTCTGCAGAGTATCCACCTTTTCTAATGTAACCTTTCCATCCTCCACCATATCTCGTACAAAGTGATACTGTACATCTATATCTTTCGTCTTGGCATGGAAAGTAGGATTATTTGCCAAACAAATAGCACTCTGAATATCACAGTAAATTGTTATTTTCCCTACATCAAAACCAATGTGAGAACACAAACATTTTAACCAAATTTCTTCTTTAAAATCATGTGTATTTGCCATGTATTTAGCCTCTGTAGTGGACAAAGTGACTACAGCCTGCCGCTTACTCATCCAACTCACTGCACCACCATTCAACATGAAAGTATATCCACTGGTGGATCTTCTGCTGTCAATGTCCCTTGCCCAATCAGAATCCACATAGCCTTGAATGCTAAGAGTCCTCAGTGATTCAACCAAGTTACCATGATAACACAAAGCATATTATGAAGTTCCCTTCAAATATCTGAATACTCTTTTCATAGCATCCCAATGTGTCCTTCCAGGATTAGCCATAAAATGACTAAGTACTCCCACTACTTGGGAAATGTCTAGCCTTGTACAAACCATTGCATATATAAGACTTCCAACCACACTAGCATAAGGTACACTAGTCGTGTCCTCCATCTCAGTAGGAGATTTTGGAAAATCTTCAAAAAATAGCTTCGTTCCATGCAAAATTGGAACAACTAGATGCTTGCAATCATTCATGCAAAATCTCTCTAGAATAGTCTTGATATACTTACTCTAACTGAGCCAAAATTTTCTACTATTCTTATCCCTGGTTATCTCCATCCCCAAAATATACCTTGCTACACCAAGATCTTTCATTTTGAACTTAGCAGACAACTAAGACTTAAGATCAGAAATCATCAACTTACTATTGCCTCTGAACAACATATCATCAACATAGAGAGCAATAATAAGGACCTGATCACTTTCAGCTTTGTAATACACACAATGATTAGATTTTGATCTTACAAATCCCAAAGACAAAACAAACATGTCAAAATTTTGGCACCACATTCTAGGAGATTGTTTTAACCCATACAAAGACTTTTTCAACTTGCATACCAGTTTTTCTTTACCTTTCTCAAAAAAGTGCTTAGGCTGGGACATATAAATCTCTTCTTCAAGATCACCATGAAGAAATTTTTTCTTCACATCCATCTGTTTGACCTCTAAGTCATATGTTGCTACAAGTGACAAAAGAAATCTGATAGATGTTAGCTTAGCTATAGGAGAAAATATTTCCCCATAATCGATTCCCTCTACTTGGGAATAACTCTTCACAACCAACCTTGCCTTATATTTTTCTACACTACCATCCAGACCTATTTTCTTTTTAAATACCCATTTGTAGCCCACATCTTTTCTGCCTCTAGGTAAGGGCACCAAACTCCAAGTATCATTCTTTTCTAATGATGCCATTTCTTCATTCATGGATTCCAACTAAGAGTTTGAATTAGACATTCTAAATGCCTCTTTCACAGTCCTAGACTCATCAATGCTAGAAATTAAAGCATAGGCACAAGTAGAATCTATCAAAGAGAACCCATACCTATCAAGTTGCTTTCTTCCACGAGTTGACCTCCTCACTTGCTAAGGCTGAGGTTGTTCTTCTTCATCAGAACTCTCAGAACTACTTGAGCTCTCCTCAGTTTTAGGTACATTTTTAATTTTCAATTCCTCTTTATCTGGTGTTGGAGGAATTTCAACTACATCCTTTTTATTTTCTGATTTTGTCTCTGACTGCAAATCCAAGGTCGAAGGCTTCATCTCATGAAAGATAACACTTCTCTTGTACATAACCTTCTCTATATTAGGATTCCAAAGCTTGTATCCTTTTATGCCAACACTATAGCCAATAAAAATACATTTAACAACCTTGTTCTCCAACTTAGATCTTTTCTCATACGACACATGAGCATATGCCTCATAGCCAAAACAATGAATATGTCTTAAAGAGGGATTCTTACCATACTGTGCTTCCAAAGGTGTTTTCTCAACAAGAGTATAATTTGGAGAATGATTTATCAGGTAACATGTTGTAGCAACTACCTCAGCCCAGAAATTCTCCTCCAAGCCAGCACTACTCAGCATACTTCATGCTCTCTCCATCACTATCCTATTGAACCTTTCTGCAACTCCATTTTGCTGTGGAGTATAAGGTGTAGTCTTATGTATTTTAATCCAATGGTCTTTACAATACCTATCAAAATCATCAGAACAAAATTCACCTCCATTATCAGTCCTTAAACATTTTATTTTTCTTCCAGTCTGATTTTCTACAAGGTTCTTAAATTTCTTAAATTGACTGAACACTATTGATTTACTTTTCAAAAAATAAACAAATATTCTTCTTGAATAATCATCAATGAATGATACATAGTACCTTGACTTAGACAAAGAAGGAACATTCACTAGACCAAAAACATCAGAATGAATGTAATCAAGCAAACCAGAAGATTTGTGAGGATTGGAATAAAATGAAACACGGTGCTATTTTCCATATATACAATGTTCACAAAATTCAAATTCGAGGTTACAATCTTTGAGCCCCTCAACCAGGTTTTAATTCTTCAATGTTTTTAAACCTTTCTCACCAATGTGGCCTAGCCTATAATGCTAGAGCATAGTCTTTTCTGTTGGAAGTTTAAATTACATAGAGTTTACACAATTAGGAACATTTCCCTCTTTTCCTCCATGAGTAGCTTTCTGTGACTTTTTAGAGACAGTGTTACATTGAACAAAATGTGCATCCAGTTTGTACAACCAACATGAGCACCTCTTGCTAGCACCATAGAGCCTCTAGTCATCTTGCAGCCATTTCCAAAGAACGTGACTTGCACTCCAATATCATTCAACATACTAACAGAAAGTAAGTTTCGAGCCAGACCTGGTATATGCATTACATTATTAATTCCCTTCACTCTTCCATCAAGGAATTGAATTCCGACTCTTCCACGATCAACTATTTCCAATGAAGAATCACTTGCCAAATACACCTTTCCACCATCGTATTTTTCATACTTCCTAAACCAATCTCTGTGAGATGTCATGTGGAAAGATGCTCCAGAGTCAATCAGCCAGACATCATCTGATGCCTATGTAGCCAAGGCTATAATGAAGGCATTTGCATCACTCTGAGAAGAATCATTGTCGAAAGAATTCTTCTTCTTCTTATTTTTCTCCTCTCTGCAATTCTTTCGGACATGACCAGGTTTCCCACAATTCCAGTACTTCACCTTGGACTTCTTTCTAGGAGAATTTGATCTCCCCTCTAATTTTGATTTGGACTTCTTGTCCTTCTTCTTGCCTTTATATTTCGATCTTCCTCTAACAACAAGGGCCTGCTTCGCCATCTCAGAAGATTTCCTTCTCATCTCTTCTGATAACAAAGAAGCAACAACATCTTCCATTTTGAAATTAGATGTTGTACTACCAATAGCCATCACTAGGTGATCCCATGAATTTGGCAAAGAACATAATAAAAGCATACAACGATCCTCTTCATCTATCTTCACACCAATAGATGTTAATTGTGTAATCAACATATTGAATGTGTTCAAATGATCATCTACAGACCCTCCTTCCTACATTATCAAAGTGTACAACTTCTTTCTCAGGAACAATTTATTCACCAAGGACTTCCCTTGATAAATAGATTCCAGTCTCTTCCACAAGGAAGATACAGTCTTATCTTCATGCACATTGAGAGGAACAGAGTCTGCCAAACAGAGGCTTATCAACTTCTTAGAATTTCTATCTGCAAGGTCCAAATATTATTTCTTCATTCCTATAGGCTTCATTCCAGACACAACAATCCACAGATCACGATCAACCAATAGATCTTCCATTTTGAGTTTCCACAACTCAAAATTGCTACCATTGAATTTATCTATTTCAATCTTTCTTGACGTGCTTGCCATCTCAATTTGTAATTCAAATTTGAAAAACTTCTAAAAGACTCCCACTGAACAAAAATGACTCAAAAAACTCAACGTACCCACACAGATAACACAACTGGTAGGATCTGATACCACTTGTAAGGAAAGCTAAGTGTGGAAGCAACTCTCCTAACGTCAAAACCTCAGGGAAAAATGCAGAGGTACCTTTAAATTTTATAATTATAGTCCAAATAAGATGCACTTGAAAGAGATAACAGAAACAAAGAATTAAACATACACATATGAACACCAGATTTATGTGGGAAAACCCTTACAGGAAAAAAACTCACCACACCAAGAGAAGTCACTTTGTATTACAGTAATGGAGATTACATACAAAGATCAGACTTATCTTTTTGATGTCAAATTACGACTTTCACAATGACCAACCTTGTACAAAAGATTCTAGTTACAATATACTCACAATAGAATTCACACTGATCACCTTCCAAACTATTCACCCAACCATCTATAACTGATCCTTCGAACCAAACTACCCATGACAACCCTGTCTGTCAAACTTCCTCTTAGTAACAGCCACAACAGTCCAACTGCTAGTTGTTCCCATTTGGCTTTTTTGATTGGTCGAATACAAGCCACATAGGATAGCCTTTACTCGGTCAAAGCATTCAATCTTTGTTGGCATGTCAGCGAGACACTAACCGTGTCTCCCCGATGCCACAAGACTCAACCATCGATGTCGCCAAGAGTCATTACTATTGGCAAGAGGTTACACTGAGTGCAGAAAGCTATCGCTAAGACTTTTCCGTGTCACCAAGACCTCATACCGATGATCATCACTTATATTGCTATCACCAAGACTTATCGCTATCGATGAGACATCATACCAAAGCTCCAAAGTCACATAGACAATAGAATTCCCATCGACAGGACTATCGTCCTTCACTGAGAGATCATATCGAGAATTTATGTTATACCGAAACATCCAACAATCGGCAATACTTACCGCTATCATTGAGACATTAATCCAAAGTCTTCAAGTCACACTACAATGATCCACTGTCGGTGAGACTTCGTTCATCACTAAGACTTCATACCGAAGCCTCTAGGTTACCCCGAGACCACCTTTCGCCAGGAGTCATACTGAACACATCCCACAACATCGGTGAGACAAACGCCCATCGCCAAGAGTTCTTACTGAACCCTTTCATTACCCTGATGAATCCAAATGAATACCTATGGGTGAGACATCTCCATATCAACAAGACTTCATAACGAAGCATATGAGTTACTCTGATGACCACATGTGTAACACCTTGTCAGTGAGACATACAATCTCGATAAGAATTCATACTAAGATAAACCTTTCAGCCAAGGGTCTCCCCGACACCGCTTGTCACCCAGAGTCTCCCTGATATAGGATAAGAGTGGCTTGTCGGCCAAAGATCTCCACTTGGCAAAAGGTTACAATGAACGCCACATGTCACAATGACAACACTAGTCGGAAAGAAATCAACAAAGTCATAGCAACCAAAACATTTCAAAAGGTTTCACATCTGCTAGTCGGCCAGACATAATGAAGGTCATACTGACTTTGCACTTCCAGAGGTTTCAGCCTGTGAGATTGAGGCACATATTTCCAACACTATCAAATGAAGATATAATTGAAAAGATCTCGATCACCTTACCATATTGCTCTAGTGATAATATCTCAATGATTGAAGAAGTGTATGATCCTAAGAAGTACACTTTAGAACAATTGTTCAGAACCTTGCAAGAATTTGAGATGAGAAAGTTCATGAAAGAAGACAAGATAGAAGAAAATACATAAATGACATTTAAGGAAATGAAGATTGAAGGAAAACTGGATAGCGATGGTGATGATGAGTTGGAAGCAAACTTCACCAAGAAGTTAAAGAAAGGTATTGGAAAGTATAAAGGTATGTTTTCCTTTAAATGCTTTAGTTGTGGTAATATTGGTCATTATGCTTCAAGATGTCTAAATAGAGCTGCACATAAGAAGAACAAGGATTATAAGGATAAGGATAGGAAGGATAATAAATATAATAAGTTGTACTATGTTAAATAGGAAGCATGAATTTCTGATGATGAATCTAAGAATGAGGTTGATGATAGTGAATGCTTATTCTTAGATTTGGAAAGTGAATTTGTATCCACTAACCCTAGAAAATGTGTAAGCAAGAAGGCTCCAAAGAATAAGAGGAATAGGATGGAAGGTACTTTCGATACTACTTTTCATGCAAGATGGATGAAGAAGAATAAGAGAATGAGCCAGAACATGCTGTTAGGACTCCTAAGTATGTACAAAAGAATCATCTAGAGGAACAAATAATTGGAGATAAAAGTGAAGGTGTGAAGACAAGAAGAAGAGTTGCATTTGAGGTAAATCTATGTTTTCTCTGTAAAGTTGAACCTAAGTCTATGAGTGAAGCATGCGAAGATGAGAGTTTGATGAAGGATATGAAAGAAGAGTTGTAATAGATAGAAAAGAATCAGACATGGGAACTAGTCCCTATGATCCAAAGGATCTTTGTCAAAATTTGAAGTTTCTCATTTATCTCCAAAATTAACATCACTAGGAAGAGCTCAAAATCCTAACTCCAATGCAACTTGAACGGAGTCAAACGAAGCTATGGAGCTCGAGTTATGCTTGGTCAAACGTCGATCAACTCAGGGCCTTAGACTAGAAAAAAGTCAAAATTCAACATCATCAAAAGTGGTCAAAGTTGACATCAATGTGAAGAGCTCATCAAGAGCTTTCCAACAACATTAATTTCACACAAATTGAAGTCTATATGAAGGAATTATGGGAAGTCGAAGATTTGGTCAAAATGATGATGTGGCATCACCAAAATTTGACACTTGGCGGGACACATGGCATGTGACATGGCAAGAGTAGTGAGTTGGCATAAATAAAGATTAAACCATAATTATTAGAAGAAAAAAAAATATATGGTTTAAAAAAATAAAAAAAATAACAATGAGGATTTAGTGGGATTTGATCCCTTAATCCATGCCTTAAAATTCTCTTTCCTTCCCACTCTTCATGAAAAGGAAAATCCCTCTGTATACATAAATCTATAAATAATATTTAATTCTCCTAAATATAATAATACCTATAAATGAGGATTTTAATGCTTTTAAAATTTTAGAAGCCCGTTACATGATAGTTAAGGAGGCTTAAAAAAAATTAATGGCTTTAAAATTATATCACAGAACCATTTAACCCAATATTAACACAGAATTAAACTTATGAATACATACAAAGGGCTTTAACGAATTATTGAAGATTTGAGGATTATTTTAAGGGGGGATTATTGTTTTCATGTTTAAAAAAAGGGAGATTATGGGAGATTTGTACTTATATGTGTAATATTGTAAAATCAATTAGTTAGTAACCAATTGGAGTAATATTGGTGTATAAAAAGGGGTAGAAGGGTAGGATGGAAGCTAAGTGGTGATTTGGAGAAAAATTCCTTGGAGAAATTTTGCTCAATTTCCATGCTATTTAGGAAGTTTCTTTTGCGCACTTTGAAGGAGGGCTTGTCAAATTTATTTGTAAACCAAGGGGAGATTATCCCAATAGTTGCACTGATTTTCTGGAGAAGTAATTGGATCAGTCCAGTCATTGGAGAAGGGCCCAAAGACAGTCGTTTTTATGATGAACTCCATTATCAAATTTGCATCTCTCTCTCTCTTTCTCTCATTATGTTTTCATCACTTTTTTATTTCCATTATTTAATCATGCTCATGTGTTAATTCTCTTGAATTAAGTTGGATTTAAAATTGTAATTGTTAAAGCATTCTTAAAGCAATTGTCATAAATTTGAAAAAGAGATCAAGTTTGGTATCAGAGCTTTGTTTTGACTAGTATTGTAGAATCAAATGCTAACACTCTCCAAGCTTCAGCGAGGTGAAGGAGAGCTAGAAGAATACAATCATGAGATTGGAAAATGAAGGACTTTTCCAAAAATGGAAGAAATTGAAGCTGGGAAAAGTACTAAGCAAGAGCTTGATGATAAGTCTTTTCAGCGAGCCTTTCTTGACATGATGGCTATGGTGGAAGAGCTTTATGCAGAAAAGAAGAAGCGTGAAAAGGAAGGTTCTTCGAAGCAAGAAAAGAAGGAAGATTGAAAGGAAAAAGAAGGAAAAAATCTAGAAGCTCCATCTCCTCCATCTTCCCCTTCTTCTTCCTCTTCTACTACTGTTAATCCTTTCAAGAGCAAGTCTAAGCATATTATTAAACTAGATGTAAAATTTGAATTGCTTAAGTACTGTGGGGAGTTAACTACCAAAAAGTTAGATAATTGGACCCAACAGGTAGAAGTGTATTGTAGGATTCAAGGCCTAACAAAAGATGCTTCTATGATCCAGTTAGCCACTCTCTAGTTGGGAGGTACAACTCTCACCATGTGGGAGAGTAGGACTCGGGAGGAAATTGCTCGCCATGGTAAGGTTAATATGACTTGGATGGAATTTGTTGTTTCCCTTAATTTTTTTTTTCCTTTAGGTTATATGCAAAAATTAACAATGAATTGGAAAACCTTTAAGCAAGGTAAGGGTCAGTCTGTCCAAGATTACACCCATGATTTTAGAAAATAGGCTATTGCTTTAAATTTTTCATTATATACTCAAGATACACTACTTAAGTATATAGGTGGTTTGCATTCTTACCTAAGAAATACTATTCTAATGTTGAGTCCCAACAATCTAGATGAATTGTCAGTCCAAGCTACTCATTTAGAGTCAAGGGGTAAGAACACTTACAGTGATAATTTTTCAAAGAAACTAGCTAAGTCTGAGGGGAAGTCTAAGCTTAAAGAAAAATACAAAGATAAAGAAAAAGGGAAGAAGACAACTATAGTTAAGAAGGAGGGTGATAATCCAACATGCTCCCATTGAAAGAAAGAGGGGAATTATGATTTAAAGTGTTGGAAGTTGCATCTTGAATTAAGGCCTAAAAGATACAAAGGCAATAAAGGCAAGCAAAAGACTGTTGCAGTGATTCAACAAGATCTTGGATCTAACTTTGGAGATGAAACTTAGATTGTTGCTACTGGGGTCCAAGGTAAAGAGAAAGGTATAATTCTCTCTTCTAATGGAAATGTTTCTAATGAAAATGCTAGTACAAGTAAAGTATCTACTCCTCCTAAGGTTGATGAACAACATAATGAATTAGTTCATATTCAAGTTGTAACTAAGCACATTATGATTGACACACTATTTGATATAGGTTCTCAAGTCAACTTAATATTTGAAGAGGTGGTAAAGAAACTTAATCTAGCTAGAACACCTCATCTAAAGCCATATCCGCTTGGATGGGTTTGCAATGATGCTCAACTACATGTAACAAAACAATGTAAATTGAAATTTGTTGCAATGGTGAGGTAGAGGTAGATGTTGTTCCTTTGGATATTTGTGGGCTTATGTTAGGGAGTCCTTATCTGTATGATAGAAAATAAATATTTTATAGGGGAGAATAAGTATCATCTTTTAAAGGATGGGATAAAATACATTGTACGTGCACATAAAGTTAAGACTAATCTTTCACTAGTTAATGTTGGTTAGATGAAAAGATTGGTCAATTCTAGTAAGAAATTTGTATTAATTATTGTAAAACCCAAAGAGGATGAAAAAGCTAAAGAATTTAATGGGTGTGATCCAAAGCGTAAAATTGAGATAGTCAAAATAGTTTCTGCTTATGATGACTTATTTTAGGAGCCAAAGGGGTTGCCACTTAAGAGAGAGATACAACATGAAATCCAGTTGCAGCAGGATGTGCCTCTTCCAAATATCGGCATGTACCATTTATTAGTTTTGTAGAATGACAAATTAAAAAACAAGTTCAGGAGTTAGTGGAAAAAGGAGTCATTTGTCCTAGTACATCTCCTTGTGGTTCTCTAGTTGTGTTGGTTCCAAAGAGAGATGGATCTTGGAGAATGTGCATCGACTATCGAGCCCTAAACAAGATAATAGAAAAGGATAGGTATCCTCTTCCCCGAATTGATGATTTACTTGATTAGTTAAAACATGCAGTTTATTTCACTAAGTTAGACTTGCATAGCAGATATCATCAGATAAGAATTGGAGAAGATGACATTTGGAAAACTACATTTAAGAAAAAACATGGACTATTCGAGTGGTTGGTCATGCCCTTCAGGCTTTGCAATGCACCAACTACATTTATGAGAGTCATGAATGATGTCTTTCATCCTTTTATTGATGATTTTGTCATACTCTACTTAGATGATATTATTGTATTCATTTGAACTTGGGAAGATCATGTAATTCATGTAAAGAAAGTTTTTGATGTATTGATTAAAGAAAAACTCTTTGTAAAGATGTCAAAATGTGAATTCACTAAGACATCCTTAGTGTACTTAGGATATGTCGTAGGTGGTGGTCAATTGAAAGTAGACCGTACGAAGGTCGAAGTTATTGTAAAATGGCCTAAGCCAAGTATAGTCATAAAAGTCAAAAGTTTCTTAGGTGCAGTTTAGTACTAGAGGAAGTTCATTGCAAACTTCTCCTACATTGCATCACCATTGCATACATTGACAAGTACGAAGACAACTTTTTAGTGGGGAGGTCCATAGCAGAAGGATTTCAACACTTTGAAGGAAAAGTTGAGCACAACACCAGTTCTAGCTTTACCAGATTTACACCAACCATTCAAGATTGAGACAGATGCAAGTGGATTTTCTATGGGAGCAGTGCTAATGCAAGGAGGTAACCAATCTGCTATCACTCCAAGACCTTTTCAGGTGTAGTAATTAACTATCCTACTTATGATAAGGAACTTTATGCATTAGTTCAGAGTGTTAAAAAATGTAAACACTAATTAATGGGAAAAGAAACTATAATCCACATTGATCACCAGGTACTTTAGTATTTGCATTCATAGTCTAAACTGCAACAAAGTAGGCACTTTAGGTGGATGGGTTTTCTTCAATAGTTTCATTTGGTGATTAAGTATAAGAAAGGTTCCCATAAAAAAGTAGTAGATATGTTGTCCAGGCCTCCTATTATGAATGATTTGGTTATCCTTAAAGGTAGTTCTATGGTACATGAAAGCTTTTCAGGAACAATATGCTAATGATGAAGACTTTAAGGAAATCTATTCAGCTCTAATTGTGGGAAAACATGTAGAAGATAAATATTACTATGTGCAGGATAAAGTGTTGTATCACTTGGGAAAAATTATGCATTCCAAAAGATGAACAAGCATAGGTAATTAGAGAATCACACACCTCATTAATTGCAGGACATTTTCAGGTAAGAAAAACAATCACTCAATTGCAAAAGTATTGTTACTGGCCTCGTATGTAGGAAACTGTAACTAAGTATATTAGAGGTTGTGTTATGTTTGAAATAAGTAAACCTAGCAATAGGAAATTGGGGTTGTACACACCTCTACCTTTACTATCCCATCCATGGGAAAGTGTGTCAAATGATTTTGTCAGAGGGTTACCTATGTGTAGGAAGGGACATGATTATCTGTATGTAGTAGTTGATTGGTTCAGAAAAATGTGTATTCTAATGCCTTGTAAGAAACAAATCACTGCTGACCTAACAAATCAGATGTACTTCCAATTTGTATGGGTTCATTTTGGGTTACCTACTTCTATTGTATTGGATCAAGATTCTTGATTCCTATGGGAATTTCAGTTAGCTTTGTGGGGACTCATGGATACCAGACTGAAGAAGAATACAACCTTCCATCCATAAACCAATGAACAGACAAATGTAGTAAACATGACAATTGTGCATCTGCTCAAAGGTTACTGCAACAAACATCCCAAGATGTGGGATGAGAGTCTTCACCATGTGTAGCATGCTTACAACCATGCGGTACACTTTTCTACAAAGAGGTCTCCTTTTGAGACTTGCTTCGATTATGTGCCGAAAACACTGATGGGTTTTTCTTTTGGGAAAGATGATGTTGAAGATGGATTCCATGATGCAGAGAAGGCTTTAAAGTTCATCCAGAGAGTCTAAGAAATTCATCAGGTAGTGGAAGCACAGTTAGTGAAGAGTCAAGCCAAATACAAGGCTTGATATGATAAGCATTGAGGTGATCACCATTTTTAGGTTGGAGACAAAGTTTGGTTACATATTAGCAAGGAAAGAATGCAAGGCAAAGGAAGGAAGCTCAAGCCAATTCGGTATGGTCCCTTTGAGATTTTGGAAAAGATTGGAACCAATGCCTTCCACCTTAATCTTCCTCCATACATGCACTTCTATTTAGTTGTCAATGTTGAGAATCTAAAGTTTTACAAGCCTCCAATGATACTAGATGAAGACACAGACATTAAGGTTCCATTAGTTGATGATCTTTCATTGGAGTACATGTCAGAGTTGCCAAAGGATGTCATCCTAGATAGGTGGTGCAGGAGCACCCAAGACATTAAATGCCTTCAAAAGGATAATATGTAAATTTATAATGTTCAAGTCAAAATTCATATATCAAATCCATGTAAAGGCTAAATTTAATGTATTTAAGGTCATGAGTAAGTCTAAGGTGGTCAAGGAAAAGAAAAGTGCAAAACTAGTAATATTGTCAAATATGTAAAAAAAGAATTAAAAAAGAAGGAATGTGAAAAGAAAAAGTGGCAATAGGTCGTTCAAGGTAGTTGAAGGGGTGGTTATCAATTTGGGAAGCTATAAAAATCATGTGATGGTAAGGAAAAGAAAGATTTAGAGTTCTTGTAATCAAATTTTGAAATAAAAATTCCCTGTTTCTGAGTTTGCAACATCTCTTTTCTTTTCTTTCTATTTTGTATAGAGGGTTCAAAAATATTCAAGGCTAATTCTTGTGTGATCTCATTTAGAACGAGTTAGTTTTTATTTCAAACTAGGAGGTTAAATTTTTAAGAACCAAAAGTAACTTTCCCTGTACCCAGGCAGTGATCTCCTCACTGTGATTTTGAGAGTCTCTTAGGAAAATATACCTCCATCCCATCAATGTAAGCTAGTTGGTCGATGGTATGGATATTTTAGAGTATTTTTATTATGTAAATGTTACTTGTGGATTGATAAGTGCAGGGGAATGAAGAACATGAAGATGTGATGCTATTACAAGGCAAAATTATGAGTTTTCCATTCAAGAATGGAGGTTACAAACAAGGGTTTGAAGAAATAACGTATGCATGTCCAAGGAGATGTTTTTAAAAGAATTTTTAGAAATAATGGAGCATGTTTCAATGGTTTTCTGGAGTGCTTGAGGCGTGTAAGGGTGATATTCTTAAAACCCTCACTGTTTTTATGCTTTTACACCCTAAAATCAAGGGTTTAGTGGAATAGTATGATTCTTAGCCTTTTAGTCCTTAAAATTGTTGAAATCCAAAGTTTTATAATCTTTCTAAAGACTATTTAAAGTTGGAAAATGATTTGGAGTAGTGTAAAGGTGACCTTCTTTGTAAAATGGGCCTATTCTAGTAGCCCTTTCAAGTGTATAGTTGAAGATTCAGATAATTTCTTTAAGACATTGTAAGCTTTTACTATGTTGAAGTGGGCATTGAAAGGTCTCTAAATATTTATTGGGTTCTTGGAATTTGTACTTGGTTGAGAGATTTGCCCGATTAAGGGTTTGTCAACTTACAAAGAAACATAGTAGTTTGTGTGCTCAAAATAAAGAACTTGCATAAACAGTGATACTGGTGAATAGATTTGTGTTTGAACTGACTACACAATGGTATTGAACTTGTATTAATGCCTGGAAAAAGTTAAGAAGGTAGAGTTTGAAAGTAGTGATGCTTTGGACATGTGTGTTCAATGTGCTCTAATGGTGTTTGTATACAAGAACTTGATTGCCTGTTGGGATAGTCATGTGACTAATGAAAAGTGCCTTGGAACTATCTAAAATATGTTGGAAAATTTTCTTCCATGTTTTGGAGAAGTTTATAATGGAGTGTATGTTATTTTGTTGGTTTGAACATGGTGTTTCTAAGGTGTAAAGTGGAACTATGACTGTGAAATCAGTGGTTTTTATGTTATGATTCATTTTCAGTCAAAGTTATGTATCTTGGAGGTCTGTGAATAGGGTATTAGCATGATGCATGATGAATTTCCTTGTAATCATATTTCCTAGTTTGGAATACAATTGCTATGAAGATTGATATGTGAGTGGTTGTTGATAGCCTTAAGAATTTGATGAATTTGTTGAGAGGGTAGATGAGTTTTGGGTTGATTTTTGATGAAAGTCAAATGAAAAAATGATGTTAATATTTGGTCTTCTTTTGATTCTATTTGGGATTGAAATCCCTTAAAATAAATGATGTTGAAGGTTGTTGGCATGATGCTCTGCATCAACAAGAAAATCAAGACTTCACGAAGAGGAAAAGTTGAGTACCTCAGAGTGGGACTAAAGGGGATGAATCCAAGCAGGGAAAAATGGATGGAGATTGATAAAGTGAGGGAGCTTTACCCTCACTTTCTTTCTGAGTAACCAACTTTTGGAGGTCCAAAAGCTCTCCAATGGGGAGGATTAATCCAAAGGATCTTCGTCAAAATTTGAAATTTCTCATTCGTCTCTAGAGTCAACATCACCAGGAAGAGCTCAAAATCCTAACTCCAACACAACTTGAACGCAGTCAAATGAAGCTCAAGTTATGCTTGGTAAAACGTTGATCAACTAAGGGGCTCAGACCAGAAAAGGTCAAAATTCAACACCATTAGAAGTGGTCAAATTTGACATCAATATGAAGAGCTCTTCGAGAGCTTTCCAATGAAATTCATTTTGCACATATTGGAGTCTGTATGAAGGATTTATGGGCAGTCAAAGTTTTGGTCAAAATGATGACGTGGCATCACCAAAACTTGACACTTGGTGGGACACATGGTATGTGACATCGCAGGAGTAGTGAGTTGGCATAAATAAGGATTAAACCATAATTATTAGAAGAAAAAAAATATACGATTTAAAAAAAATAATGAGGATTTAGTGGGATTTGATCCCTTAATCTATGCCTTAAAATCCTCTTTCCTTCCCACTCTTTATGAAAAGGAAAATCCCTCCTATACATAAATATTTAAATAAGATTTAATTCTCCTAAATATAATACTCCCTATAAATGAGGATTTTAATCCTTTTAAAATTTTAGAAGCCTGTTACATGATAGTTAAGGAGGATTAAAATAAATTAATGGATTCAAAATTATATTTTATCGGTTGGTTTTGATAAAAGCCGAAAATTGAAATCTCTTATTTTTAAATTTTCACCCAAATATTTAAAATTTGTAATCCTCCAATTTGTTAAAGAGGTTGAAATAAAACCTCTAAGGCCTGAGAATAACATGTTAAAGGGATTTAACAAATTATTGAATATTTGAGGATTATTTTAAGGGGGGATTATTGTTTTCATATGTAAAAAAGGGAGATTATGGGAGATTTGTACTTGTATGAGTAATATTGTAAAATCAATTGGTTAGTAACTGTTGATGCCAAAATTTGACGAGGTAACAGAGTCTTATGGAAAACTCAGTTTAAGGGGGACCTTTTGTGCTAAACTAAGTAACTTCTAGATTTTTAGAGAAGTTGACTTCTTCTATAATGGGGTTTGGAAAGGGAAAAGGAAGCAGATATAATAAAGTCTAACCTAAGGTGATGCACCGAGATTTAATGATGGGCATGATAAATCATAGATTTAAGGGTTTGAATGGTGTTGTGTTCCAAAACATCAGAGACTTAAGCTAATAGCATAGAAAATTCATTTATTGACATAAAATAACATTGCATACATTTTCACTACTAAGAAGAGTCATTAGACATGATCTAGGTAAGCAAACTTGCATCCAACATAAATAGAAGTTCTTCAAATGAAGTGTCAAGACAATATAAAGCACAGTTCATAGTTTTAATCAAATAGCATGAAAAATAGAAAGGCTGAACAATTGGCATAGTTTGAGAGTTTTGCAATTAAATAAAACAATAATAAAGGCCTGACATCTTTTTACTAAAACCAGCTTGTTTTTCCCTAGTTCCGGACCATTTCTCATCAACAGAGAAAGTATATATAGCAAGAAAACCTCCCACCACTTTGGAGAATAGTAATAGAAAAGATCTCGTAATCTTTTGCAATGATGCCTGAATCAGAATATTCCCAAGGCTGTTACAACAGGATCGAGCCAAAGCACAACATCCAGTCATCGCAGGCACAAGTGCATCCTTTGCAATGATGGCGGTGGTCCTAGCCAGGCTCGATCAGACAAGTGTCATCCTTCGCTACGAATGATTATGACGAGCAGCAACCAATAGCATTATTTGGTTCATTCGGCTCATCGCCCGCTTAACAGATCCGCTGTTAGTTACGTGGTAGCCTTTCACTGCTGCATGAAACTTTTTCCCATCGCTACAAAGGATTTGCAAAAATGCAACATGTGTCGAATGGGGTGAGAATCTTATCACAATAGAGGGAACATTCATCAACTGGGCGTAAAAGATGCGTGGTAGCATTTCGCTGCTCGCGGTTGCTATTTCATCCCCGCATTGAAAGAATTGGAACGATTGACATGTAGCCAGAAACTGTGGGGCCCGTCAGTACTTTTTAGGCACAAAAGCTTTGTGGCAACATTTCACAGCCCGACGAGGCCTCAAGGAAACAAGAAAAAAAAGCCTCCCGCAACCATGACACGTGGAAGCACAGCGAAGTTTCCCAAGATCCGAAGGGAATGCTGATACTCAATGTTGCGAAGAGTAGACGTGTGGAGAAAAGTTGGTGGTTTGCTAGATTATATCCATTAAGATGTGTTTGGTCTAGTGGATGTTCCTTCTTTGTCTAAATCAAGATACTATGTGTCATTCATTGATGATTATTCAAGAAGAGCATTTGTTTATTTTTTGAATAGTAAATCAGAAGTGTTCAGTCAATTTAAGGAATTTAAGAACCTTGTTGAAAATCAGACTGGTAGAAAAATAAAATGCTTAAGGAATGATAATGGCGGTGAATTTTTTTCTATGATTTTCAAAGATACTGTAAAGACCATGGGATTAAAAGACATAAGACTAAACCTTATACTCCATAGCAAAATGGAGTTCCAGAAAGGTTCAATAGGACAGTGATGGAGAGAGCACGAAGTATGCTCAGTAGTGCTGGCTTGGAGGAGAAGTTCTGGGCTGAGGCTGTTGCTACTGCATGTTACCTAATTAATCGTTCTCCAAAATTTGCTCTTGTTGAGAAAACATCTTTGGAAGCGTGGTCTGGTAAGAAGCCCTCTCTTAGACATATTCGTGTTATTAGCTGTGAGGCATATGCTTATGTGCCGTATGAGAAGAGATCTAAATTGGAGAACAAAGCTATCAATGTATTTTTATTGGCTATAGTGCTGGCATAAAAGGATACAACCTTTAGAATCTTGATACATAAAAGGTTGTCTACAATAGAAGCGTAATCTTTCGTGAGCTAAAACCTTCCAATTTGGATCTGTAGTAAGAGACAAAGTAAGAAAACAATAAGGATGTAGCTTTAATTCCTCCTACACTAGAGAAAGAGGAATTGAAAATTCAAAATGTACCTAAAACTGAGGAGAGCTCAAGTAATTCTAATAGTTTTTAAGAAGAAGAACCTCAGCCTCAGCCTCAACAAGTGAGGAGGTCAAATTGTGAAAGAAAGCAACTTGATAGGTATGGGTTCTCTTTGATTGATTCTACTTGTGCCTATGCTTTAATTTCTAGCACTGATGAGCCTAGGACTATAAAGGAGGCATTTAAAATGTCTGATTCAGACTCTTGGTTGGAAGCCATAAGTGAAGAAATGGCATTATTGGAAAATAATGAAATTTGGAGTTTGGTGCCCTTGCCTAAAGGCATAAAGGCTGTTGGCTACAAATGGGTATTTAAAAAGAAGATTGGTCTAGATGGAAGTGTGGAAAAGTACAAGGCAAGACTAGTTGCAAAGGGTTATTCCCAGGTAGAGGGAATTGATTATGGGGAAATATTTTCTCCTGTAGCTAAGCTGACATCTATCAGATTTATTTTGTCACTTGCAACAATGTATGACTTAGAAGTCAAACAGATAGATGTGAAGACAACATTTCTTCATGGTGATCTTGAAGAAGAAATCTATATGTCCCAGCCTGAGCACTTTGTTGAAAAAGGTAAAGAGAAACTGGTTTGAAATTAAAGAAGTCTCTGTATGGGTTAAAGCAGTCACCTAGAATGTGGTACCAGAAATTTGATACTTTTGTATTGTCTTTGGGGTTTGTGATATCAAAATCTGATCATTGTGTTTATTATAAAGCTGAAAGTGATCAAGTGCTTATTATTGCTCTCTATGTTGATAATATGTTGTTCATAGGCAATAGTAAGCTAATGATTTCTGATCTTAAGTCTCAGTTGTTTACTAAGTTCAAAATGAAAGTGTAGACACATAAAAATGTCCTAAGCCTTCGAGCGTCATTTTTCTTCATCCTCGTCCTTCGATAATTGAATAATTTTAGTTATTCAATTATGTTTGATTATATTCCTCTATTAATTAAATAATTTTTAATAATTATTTAATTAATTCACTTTCTAATATTTATTCTATCCGACGATTAAATAAACTAATTCGTCACTAATTTCTTCCTCTTTTTCAATAGTTAAATAAATTATTATTTATTTAATTATTTTGTCATCTCTTCATCTATAGTTAAATAATTACCATTAATTATTTATCTATTCATGGTCCTTTTTAATTCTTCCATAGTTAAATAATTATTAAAATCATTTAACTATCCCATGCCACCTTCCCTATTAAATAATTAATCTAAATTAATTATTTAAGGTCTAATTTCTATCTCTCCATTTAATTAAATTAATAAATTTAATTAAATGCTCCTCTTTTCATTTTTTTCAAATAAATAATTTGAACAAATTATTTATTTTCCACTTGTCCATTTCCTCTATTTTCAAATAAATAATTTGAATAAATTATTTATATTCCACTTGTCCATTTCCTCTATTTTCAAATAAATAATTTGAATAAATTATTTATTTTCCACTTGTCCATTTCCTCCATTTTTGGATAAATAATTTAAAATAAATTATTTATGCACCACTTGGTCAAAGATACCCTGTCATAATCCCCTGTCATAACATTCATTTCCTGTCATAGCTTGCATGTCCCTGCATGTCCTTGCATGCCTATCCTAGCCTGCATGTATGTCATGGCCTACATGTCTTTGCATGTCTTCCTGTCATGATTCCTCCAAGAATATCATATTCTTGGTGCATCAATTATGGACCATTGATCTTGGCATCTTTTCTGAGGTTTAATCTCAACCATCTATTTTGTAACATCCCTCTCATGCATTCTCATCCATTGATCTTGGAATCTTTCTAGAAGATTAATCTCAACCGTCCATTTGAATGGTTGTCTATAAAAGCAACCTTCCTTCTCCATTTTCAGGCTAACATCTATTCTTCTCCAACTTTCTACTTATCATTTGCAGGTATTTGCACAAGTCACACTACAAATCTGAGGGCATATTTGCAAAAGGAGAAATAGGAGAGCAAGAGAAGTGATTCAAGTTCAAGCATGGGGAGTATTTTAATTTAATGTTTTATTTTCCTTATGCTTACTTTGTTTTCTCTTGTTTGGATGAGGTTAATAGTTTAGAGGTGTTGGCTGTCACTTTATCTATGCTATTTGATTCTCTAACCCCATCTTACATTTGGTGAACCCGACACTTGCTTTCTTGCACAGAAATTGGTTTGTTTGTTTTGGTTGTTTTGCAGATTACAGCTAAGAATGCATGCAAAATCCCGTCATCTTCATTTGAGCACAAAAAAGTGAAACCATCGAATATTTTAAAACATTTTCTGGGTTTTGTAGACCTCGTTTTCAGCTTTCCGAAACATTAAACGGTTTGAAATTTCGTTAAGATTTGAGAAAGTTATGACAATTTTACTGATTGCAGTTTTTTAAGATTTAGTTTTTCAAATCCGATTTTTCTTTTGTTTATAATATTTTTGTTTTGTAGAATTTTGCAAAATGTTTTTTGGGTTTTCAAACTCTATGTCTTAGCTTTTCATAGATATTTACAATTTAAAGTTTTGTTTAGTTGTGAGAAAGTTATCACTATTTTTAGTTTGCTATTTTCATTCAAGTTTTTTTTTGGTTTACTAATCTTTTGTTTGTAGCGTGTGGCTTTGGAATGGGGCTCCCAAAAATTGCTTCTTTTGGAGCAACAAAAAAAAATTGAGCTTTTATTTTTATTTTTTAGTTTGCTTTGATTTCCTTTTCTTAGTTTAGTTTAGTCTTTTCATTTTCTAGTTTAGTCATTTACTAACTTTTAGTTTGGTTTTTAATCTTTTGTTCTGACTTAGTTTTTTTTTGCAGCTTTCTCGTTGGTCCAAGGCATATATTGAAACTACTAATTTGTGGTTTTGCAGCTCCGTTAGTCGAAGACTCATTTCTCAAACAAGGTGTTTGTGATTTCTAGTTTAGGAACACTTCCATTGGTGCATTAAAATGAACATGTGCTTGATTTTGTCTGACTGTGCTTGAAGGTGGTAGGTGATTATGCTCTCACCTTGTGAAAACTAGGTGATCAAAAAACCAGACCCACCTTATTTTTTGTCACCCTCACGACTTAATAATCGAAGTATCCTCTCCCCTTGCACTTTCGAGTGATCCTGGGTGTAAGAGAAATGGTTATTATTTCTAGAAATGAGCCTGTCTTAAGGGAAAAAGTACTCACCTTAAGGGACGACTCGACCGGTAACAGGCTAAAGCCAAGCCACTTCCAGCCGGGATATAAAATGGGTGCTTGAGGAAAGTTCAAGTACCACGAGTGCGGATGTGTCACACGGACGGAGTAGTACTCCCATAAACCCTGTTGAGCGTAACCTCTTCAGGCTGGAGTGCCACCTAATTGGTGATTAATCTCTCGCCCCATGTGTGGCCACTCGAACAGATGCCCTAACTAGACACCTTTTGTTTTAGAGGCCAACCATTTTCAGCCGTTGCTTGGTATAGTGCAGGGTACAATATCATGCCCGAAGATACTCACTACTGACTCCCTTGAGTAGAGATAGCAGTTCTTGGGAAGTGATGACCCAAGAATCTGAAGTTGGTGTGCCCGAATGACATTAATGAGCCGTGGAGGGGAGCCAGTGCCACCAAACTTCTAAGCTATCCGCTCTCGAGAAGGAAAGGTGTTTAGCACCAATCCGGGGTATATTGGTGGGCTATACCAAGTATACAAACCCTTGGCCTATTAGGATTGTGCTTGTCTCATGTGTGTTTGCATACACCAAAACATTGTGCTTGTCAAGTGTTTTCTAAATTTTCAAACAATATACACAACATTCACAAATCTAGACACAAAACCTCAGCCAACTCAGACTTTTCAATAAAACATCAAAACAACAATCTCAGCCTAGAAGTCTCATGTCAAAACCAAATCATGAAATTGCTCAAATCTCTCATTTCTTGTACACTTTAGCTTGCATCTCACCATAGGGTCATCTTTGCAAATATTTAGCTTCATCCTTAGGCTTCACCATTTGCATTTTCAATCATAAACCAAAAACTTAGGTCCTCATCTCATTTTTCATATTTTGGATTAGGACAACCTTACCTCACTTTGCAAAATCTTGACTTTTAAAATTAGGTTATCATTGGACTTAGACATCATTATCTCCTTTAGTCATTATCTTTTTGTGAGATTCTTCCAACTCAAAAGTCTAGTTAGGAAGACTCATTTGTCATTTGTCCTTGTCATTTAGTCCTTCAAACAAGTCCATTGATATTCCAAAATTGAGATATAGATCAAGCATAGGGTGGTTAGGCAACCTTCTTCCAAATCATTTTAGACCTTTGCATTTGCATACCTTAGACATTCAAATCATTTTAGTCCTCACCTTGCATATCTTTAAAATCCAAAATATTGTCATTATAGCCCTCATTTGGCATCTAGACTTTGCATTGGTCATTTCCTTAACCAACATTTTCACATTAGTCCTCACTTTCACCTTGGCATTTGACATCCTTTCTTAACAATTTATCACCTTGCATTGGTTATTTTCTTTAGGAAAACGTCATTATCACCTTGCATTGACATCCTCCAAAAATACAAAAAATAAAAAATCAGTGTCATAGCTTGTCATCCTAGTCTTCATTGTCCTTTGGCATTAGTCATTTTCTCTAGACAACATTATCATATTGCATCCCTTATTGTCAAAAAAATCCAAAAACATAGTCTTGCATTGCCATCCTTTATCCCAAAAATTCAAAAACATAGTCTTGCATTGTCATCCTTTATCACACAAAAAGACAAAAACATAGACTAGTGTCATACTTGCATTGTCATTATCTTCATTTGAGCAATCCCCTTTTATGGTTGAGACTAGGCTTTAAAGACAGAGAGAACAAATGGAAAACTTTGGACAAGATTTCAATCCCAACATTGATAATAACACTTATGACATGAACCAACATTGGAATTTTTCTGACCCATTTTACAACATGAACATGCAATCTTCCATGAACATGCCATCTTCATCACAAAATCCTTCTAAACCATTCATACAAAGAGACCAAAACAGACAAGCATATGTAGAAGACTTAAAAGATGCAATGAAAAATCCTGATATAGCCTCCTTTGTAGAAAAATTAGTCTTACGTGACCCTCAAAGGTATCTATCCATGCTTTTGGACCAAGGGGCTAAGTTACCACGGGGCTTTGACATAAATACTTTGGGACCTCCATCCATCTACCCTCCATCTGTCTACTCTCACCATCAACAGTCACTTAACATAAATCCTGCTATTACTTCACAACAAACATCTAGTTATCACCCTTATCCTAACCTTGACAAGGGAAACCAACTGTCCACTAGTCCATTACAAGTCTCCACGTCATATTCTAGTCCTTCACCTACCAATCCTATCCAACTCTACATGCCTTATCAACCATCTACCAACTCATGTCAAGTTTCTACATCATACCTTATTAATCCAGTCCAAGTCCCCATGCCATATCCTAGTCCTTCACATACTAGTCCAGTCCAAGTCCCGATGTCCTATCCTAGTTCTTCATCCATTAATCCTTTTCAAGTTACTCCCTCACAAGCTGCATTTAGTCATGAAAATTCTATCATTGTACAAAGTCAAATCCCATTTAAAAAACTTGAGGATACATGTCAAAATGAAAGCCCAAAGCATGACCTTATAATGTCACCCTCATGTCAAGAACAAGGTAGTCCATCCCATGACCTTATTTCCGATTGTATCATCCACGACAACCCCATCTTTGACCAAGACCCCATCATTGACCAAGAAGTACAAATCTATGACAACCCCATCTTCGACCAAGACCCTACCATTGACAAAGAAGTCCAAAATGATCCACTCCTTGACCTTTACGCCATTCATAATCAAACACTTGCCGACCTTATACAAGCCTTGACTATTGACACTTCCCACAATGAGACACTTTCCTTCATGGGACACATAGATGATATTCCTCCAGAACAAGAATCTTCTACTAAGGACATGCTTGCATATGATCAAGTTATAGCTAAAATCATTGGACTCTATGACACTAAAAATAATGATGGCTTCGGCATTGCCTTGAAAGCACCAACAGAATCATTTGAACCTGACATGGCGCCTGATCAGACCAAAGATATCAGTCAAGAATATGTCCAACATGACAATGAAGCTAAGACACTTTATCAACTAGGGTCATCTATCTTTGTCAGAGCAGGGTTTCTTGTAGACGAAAATATTCCAGGTGACAATGTCCACATACATCATGATGGGTTAGCATCTTGCTTTCAAAACAATAAATACCCCATCGCAAACAAAATATGTCAGAGCATGCATTATCAAGGAAAAGGACTAGGCATACACGAGCAAGGCATTCAAGAACCAATACAGCTTCAGACAAATCATAGACATCAAGGTCTTGGCTATTCTTTAGTTAGTGAATCAAATGATGTCAGTGGAACCTCCTCGATACTGGGGGCAACCTTGTCAGATACAAACTTCAAAATGGAGTCCATGAGAAATCCTTGTCATAAGATTGTTGCCAACACCTCGTCCACCCACACCATAGACCATCATTCTCGACATATTAAACCTTCCCTTTGGAACCAACAAAAAGAAAAGTCTTACAAAGTCAAAAATCAAATGTCAAAGGCCATTGAATTAGACAAAAAGACAAGTGGACAAATGAAATTAAAATGGATCCCAAAAAAAAGTGGATCAAGCAAAAAAAATATGTCAAAAGAAAAAGTTAATCAAAATGTGGAGCCACAAGACAAGAGGACTCCCACATATCATAAATGTCCACCTCCTTCAAAATGGTTATCAAGCAAGGCATCTAAAGGTGCTGGTTCTAAATTCCATCCCTCCAAAATCCATCATCCATCATACCAAGTTTGGAAAATAAAAAGTGATTCATCCAAACATCCAAAAAATCCATCCATGTCTACCATCATCCACCATAATCCTACATCTCGCCTAAAGTCCAAAAATCCCATGTCACAAATCCATCGCATCTTGGCAACAACTCTTTATCATAAGGACTCTCATGGAACTCTATCGAGATGTGTGCATTCTGATAAGGCCAATTCTAGTATCGGAAAGGACCATGATGACATCAAGCAGTTGTATGTAAGCGCTAGGATCCTGACAAGGAAGCTACTTCAGAAAGGATATTATTGGCACATCATGGCATCAGTCTCTACATCGACACCGTCAGTGGATTCAAAGCAGTCAATGGTCATCTAAAGCATCTAGGCTATCCAAAAAAAAAAAAAATCAAAAAAATCAAGAAAATAGTAAAGAGAAAAATTTCATCCAATGGTGAAAACCTGGCAAACAGGCACCCTGGATAAGTACCATGATGAAAACTTGGCAAACAGGCATCATGTGTAAAATAAATCATCTATGTGGACTCTTACACTCGGGGGCAAGTCATCTCATTTTCCCATGCCTTTCTCATAACATTGATGTCCATCTAAGCCCTATCATTTCCACACATTTTCTCAGCTACCTTGGTCTTGACATAAAATTGACACATAAATCATGCTTTGGGAAAAACTCTTGACATGTCGATCATTTTATCAGAAACTATTATGTCATTTCCATCATTATCCCTATACGACATAGTCCTTGAAATTCATATGACAGTTCCCTTATCTCATGTCTCCCATCCTTTACCAAGGCCACCTCTCATCCTTTCATGTTTGTCACCTATCTTGGCTTTCCCTTGTCAAACGGTCTAAGGATACTCCATCACTCCATTGTCCCAACCAAGTCATTCCAAATGCAATGAGTTTCATCCAAACAAGCACATTCTCCAAAACATTACTTGAATTTGTTCCTGGCCCAGCTGTAGACCTCGATACTTTCATCACATTATCGTCATCTTCACGTTGTTTTGGGATGCGTCCTTCCCATGTCAAACAACGTTGTCATCACCTATCAATTGGTATTCAGCTTAACTAGGGGCACAACCATGTTTTTCCTTGGATTCTCATGTCTAGGAATCAATCACATGAATTTGTCATTATCCTCTTTAATCATTCAAAAAGACCTAAAAACTAGAAAATGTCCCTAAAAAAAGACCTAAAAATAAGAAAATGTCCTGAAAAAAGACCTAAAAATCAGAAAATGTCCTGAAAAAAGACCTAAAAATCAGAAAATGTCCTGAAAAAAGACCAAAAAATTGAAAAATGTCCTAGAGAAAACACAAAAATTCCAAAAAACAGAGTCATGTCAGTCAGCATAGTCACGCCAATTCAACTCTTGATTAGTCTTTGGTCGTGTCGAACTACGTTGTCTCTACGCATTTGCTACGTAGGCAAGGCTCATCTTCGAGCCCCCGAGACATTAGGTCAGTCCAATTAGGTTTGTCAAAATAAATCACGACTCAATCTTTCATCAACAAGACAAAGTCTTTGGTTGTGTCGAACTACGAGGTCTCTGAGTGCATGACATAGGCAAGGCCATCTGTCGATGGGCCCCCGAGGCCGCACTAGGTCAGTCCATTAGGGTTCATTGCACAATTTTTGCACACACATGAAACAGTCCTTAAACTTGAATGAACAATCTACCTAAGTGAACTTCGACAATTTGTCAATGGAACATGACAATCATCTTGGCATATCAAAATTAGTCAATCTCAGTCAAATTTAGTCAAGCTAGTCAAATCTTGCTTACTCTTTAGATGTGTCCTTCTGAAGGGTAGCCCGTCATTTAATCATTCCCTAGGATGTGTCCTTCCTAGGCATCATCATCATCATTCGACATTTTGAGCAATCCTCTTGGCATTTAAGGATCGCTCCTCTTGACATCAATGTTCTTTTAGATGTGTCCTTCTGAAGAACAACCTCTATCATTTATGCCTTAGGATGTGTCCTTCCTAAGCATCGTCACTGTCACTTAGAATTTTGAGGGATCCTCTTGAATTTTGGGGGTTTCTCCTCTTGACATCAACATTATTCAGGATGTGTCCTTTCTGAATTTGGCAATCTTCAACACTTATCATCTTGGCATCATCAAAACCTTGACACCCTGGCATCTTGAAATCAAACCAGACATCTTGACATTAAAACACTTGGAAAACACTTGGCACTTGTCTGTTGATTTTTCATCATGTTACTAGTTTTTCAGTGAGATCTCGACAATAGGATTTAGAGAAGCAGCGATGTATCATGAGGTTTGTTTTGTATTTTGACACTCATGTTACTAGTTTCTCAGTGATGTCCTGACTCTGGGATTTAGAAAAACAACGATGTATCATGATGATGGATTTGGTTTTATTTTGTCCTTTTTGGTAATCATGTTGCTAGTTTCTCGAGGATGTCCTGGAAATAGGATTTAGAGAAGCAACGACGTTTCATGATTTGTCTTTCTTGTCTTTTTCTGCTTGCGGTTGGTTATGGCAAAAAGACTGGGGCAAATGTGCCTTTTTGTATGAGTCATGATCATCCTTGTCTGCGACTGCTTATCTCATGTGATGGTACAACCTTGCACACCTTGGTCTACGTCATATCATGGTGTTTGTTGGCCATTACAATAATCTGCCCAATGATGATAAATATAAAAATGTAAGTATGAAAGTTGGTTCCCCTATCTTTTTTTCATCTAGCTTTCCATCTTCATCCTCCCTTCTCTTCCACGCTAATATCCATCCCCTTCCAAGCTAACATTTCTTCTATCTTTCATCTTCTAGTCTTCTCATCCATTTCGAGAGCACACCCATTTTCTTGGAACTCGTCTGTCCTCTCGAGGGGGCATACCGTAACCCTCCTCATCATTCTTCCTCATCTTACTTTGTACTGGGGCATGACTTTGACTTGTTTTTCTTTGTCACAATGTGACAGGCTACATTATGACAAAGAGGGGCAAAATGTAGACACATAAAAATGTCCTAAGCCTTCGAGCGTCATTTTTCTTCATCCTCGTCCTTCGATAATTGAATAATTTTAGTTATTCAATTATGTTTGATTATATTCCTCTATTAATTAAATAATTTTTAATAATTATTTAATTAATTCACTTTCTAATATTTATTCTATCCCGACCGATTAAATAAACTAATTGCGTCACTAATTTCTTCCTCTTCTTCAATAGTTAAATAAATTATTATTTATTTAATTATTTTGTCATCTTTCATCTATAGTTAAATAATTACCATTAATTATTTATCTATTCATAGTCCTTTAATTCTTCCATAGTTAAATAATTATTAAAATCATTTAACTATCCCATGCCACCTTCCCATTAAATAATTAATCTAAATTAATTATTTAAGGTCTAATTTCTATCTCTCCATTTAATTAAATTAATAAATTTAATTAAATGCTCCTCTTTTCATTTTTTCAAATAAATAATTTGAACAAATTATTTATTTTCCACTTGTCCATTTCCTCTATTTTCAAATAAATAATTTGAATAAATTATTTATTTTCCACTTGTCCATTTCCTCCATTTTTGGATAAATAATTTAAAATAAATTATTTATGCACCACTTGGTCAAAGATACCCTGTCATAATCCCCTGTCATAACATTCATTTCCTGTCATAGCTTGCATGTCCCTGCATGTCCTTGCATGCCTATCCTAGCCTGCATGTCTGTCATGGCCTACATGTCTTTGCATGTCTTCCTGTCATGATTCCTCCAAGAATAGCATATTCTTGGTGCATCAATTATGGACCATTGATCTTGGCATCTTTTCTGAGGTTTAATCTCAACCATCCATTTCGTAACATCCCTCTCATGCATTCTCATCCATTGATCTTGGAATCTTTCTAGAAGATTAATCTCAACCGTCCATTCGAATGGTTGTCTATAAAAGAAACCTTCCTTCTCCATTTTCAGGCTAACAACTATTCTTCTCCAACTTTCTACTTATCATTTGCAGGTATTTGCACAAGTCACACTACAAATCTGAGGGCATATTTGCAAAATGAGAAATAGGAGAGCAAGAGAAGTGATTCAAGTTCAAGCATGGGGAGTATTTTAATTTAATGTTTTATTTTCCTTATGCTTACTTTGTTTTCTCTTGTTTGGATGAGGTTAATAGTTTAGAGGTGTTGGCTGTCACTTTATCTATGCTATTTGATTCTCTAACCCCATCTTACAGAAAGATCTTGGTGCAACAAGGTATATTCTAGGGATGGAGATAACTAGGGACAAGGATAGTAGAAAAATTTGGTTCAGTCAGAGTAAGTATATCAAGACTGTTCCAGAGAGATTTTGCATGAATGATTGCAAGTAGTTAGTGTTGGAGTTATGGACAGACACTGAGAGGGGGGGTGAATCAATGTTTAAACTTTTTCTACTTTGACCAACATTTTTAATTCTGATTTCCTTTTCTTTCAACAATAGAGAGGAGTAATCACTTTTGAAAGCACAAAGATATGACAACATTAACTCAGTCTATTAGATAACTTATGAAAATATGATTTGAGTGAGATATCTTGCATTTGCCAAAACAATTATGGATGACATTGATTAACAATCAAAGCATGATGACAGTGTGGGTGCAACTCATAAGTCTATGCAAATGATGATCAACATTATTGAATCACTTCTTAAACAATTGATTTGAATGCAGCTTTAAAGATAAGAAAGATATTGAGACAACAAACTCCTTTAGCACATTATAACTATTCTTGAGCAATGAATCAAATGAGAACTTTTAAGCTTCCTTTTGAATTAGAATTTTCAGCAATGACTTGTGCAAGATATTTGAACTAAATATTTGTAGATATGAAGGAACTATCATTCAAAAATGTTCAGACTGATAAAAATTATCACAATCAAGAAACATTATGACATCAAAACAAAGAGACCATAAGACAAAAGATTTGCTAAGTGGAAAACCCTCCTGGGGTAGAAAAACCACTCCTAAATTGCCTTACTGACTTAATCTTCAAAAACCACTATTAACAATGCCTTATAGGCTAATTTCTAAGCACCAACTCAAGGAGCACCAACCCCTCATTTTGAAACACCAATTTCAAGGAGCACCAACCCCTCATTTTGAAAACACCAATTTCAAGGAGTACCAACCCCTCAAATTATTTTTCAGAACAATAAAAATATCTCAAAGGATCTCTTTGTTTTCAGTTAAGCTCATAACACTCTGTTATGCATCATGTTTTCCAAATTTTGTATCATAGAGTTTTTCAATACATCTCTTGATATGGCAAAAAATAACTCTCTCAGAATTTTTATCCAGCAGCACTCATAGTGTTTATAACACTAGTTTTTCTATAATACTTTTAGTATGTCTGTCAAAAGAAAAATCTTCAAAGATTCGTTTATCAGAGGAAACTGAAACTCTCTTGCCATTTTAGGAATGTGTCAGAAAAGTAAATGTCTGCAAGTGTAACACCTTAAACAATAGGTTTTAATATCTGGGCAAAAACATGAGATTTCAAATTGTAACTAATAGATTTTCATCAAAACCACGACTACCCACCAGCTGAGAACCATAACCTCCCAATTCTGAGAGAATATTTTTCCATGTAACCATTATGAGATTCGATGCCAACAAATGATGTCGACCTGCAACTATATTTAGAAATTCCCATGTCGGCCTCAATGATTGAGTCTGTTAATCATTCGCCAAGACATCTAGATAGTCCTACTGAAGGCAATTAAATTTATAGTCATTCCCCTTAGTTACCACTTTCTCCATGACCCATCGGAGTCAAGGAGAAGTCATAACGAATATCCTATGTTATGCCAAGAGCCATGTAACATTCTTCTGGTCATTGAGACAAAATAGTTCTCTCACCGAAATGTAGCCTCCATTCTCATGTGGGTTGCCGTGACAAATTGTTATCGGGGAGACATTTTGTAGATTTCATTATGTTTCACTAAAAGACCTTATCCATTATGAGTTGTGACAAAAACACACTCTCATCAAGATGTATCCTTCATTCACCTTCGCTAAGACAATGCATAGTCGGGGTGACTTCTCGTAGAGTATCTTGTGTCTTACTAAAAACCCACATGATCATTCCTGTTCGCTGAGACAATTCAATACCTATGCCAAAGGCATCCCTCTATTTGTCGCTATGACATTCTACTGTTGGAGAGATATTATATCGATCTCAATATGTTTGACCAAGAGCCCTTAATGTTTTCCCAGTCGCCAAGAAGTTTCTCACCAAATTGCACTTTTCGTTTCACCCGCTTCGCTATAGCTTTAAGATATTAGGGAGACCCTATGTAGATCGCTTTATGTTTCCATGAGATTACTTCATACACCCTAAGTCACTGGGATAAGAGAATACTCTCACCGAGAAGCATCTCCCATTCGCTTTCGCCAAGACATTTCAAAATCGGGGAGAGGTCCCAAAGAGATCATTGAGTCACATCGAAAGCCCTTTATTCATTTGGTGTGTCACTATGACAAATAAATCTTCATGCCGAAAAAGTCCATTTTTTCCATCGACGAGACCGAAGGTCACTCGCCGAGACCTCATACCGATAACCTTATCTCTCACCGAGCTATTCTTTTAGTTTTCAGTCGGTGTGATAAAATGAAATCGCTATGACTTTGCACCGAAAGCAACATGTTAGGCCAAAGTGAATCCTTAATGTGTTTGTTGGTGAGACCCCAAGAAATTGCCAGGAAATTATATCGATGCCACAACTCTTGCCGATGTATCCTCATTCAAGCTAGTCACTGAGACATAAAGCACTTCATTGAAACATTATATCGAGAACCAAACTCCTGCCAAAATGTGCATCATCCTCTATCGCCGAAACCATGGAGAAGTCCTGCCGAAAGCTACCTGCATATAAAATCAAATTGTGATGAAATCAGAAACATCTTGCTGATAAGCAACACAAATTTCTATCAGAAAAAAATGGATTGGGGAGACCCTGGAATTCTCATGCCGATATGTTCTTTTTCCGTCACTGAAACAATGTACAAAAAGATAAATTGAGACTGCATGAAGCTCAAACTGATCAGTACCATAAGTTATTAAAATTTTGAATGCCAAGACATGTAAACCATATAGACAAAGCTGTACCAAGATAAAGCATGAGAAACCAATCTGAAACTATCAATAAGTAGAATCAACAGAAAGGGATTTTGTCATCAAGGACAAACCATATGATCACAATTGAGAACCAACAAACTACCCCTTTGTCCTTGATGGAAAAATACAAATGACTCTCCCCCTTTTTGCTTCAAAGACAAAGGATAGAAGAGAAGAATGTGCAATGCCAAGAAACACAATTGAGAAGCCAAGCAAATACCATAAGAACCGTGCATAAATAGAGCAATAGTGCAGCAGACATATTGAATAAATTCACATAACCAATGCAAGATAGAGCATCATACTGTAACAACACAACTTCACTCACTTCAAATGCACAGAAATTATCAGAGAAATCAGCAGTAACAACTCATGCTATAACTCCCACTTCAAAATCAAAAACTTAATAACATCATGTAGATAATCTATCTTCAAGGCAGCACACCAAAGCTCTCTCCTTTTGTTTCTATCAAAACATGAATTCAAGCAGCTTTCATATATATAACTTGCACTCACTTTCACACATAGCACTCAATTTCAAAGTTAAAAAAATAAGTCCCAGCCATACACGATGAGGTTAATACTACCAGTCACCTTCCTTCATCAAAATACAAACATCAAAGCATATCCCATGAACATACACAGTTCTCAAGATTGCTGTAGCAACCTACTTAGATCACTGTACCATACTTAGAAGACCAAAACACTCAATTCCTTCATAACAGCTTGCAAAAGACATTGTAAGTATCTTCATTCAACACACAATCTTAACTCAGCTTCTTCATGCATGAAAGTCTCGATACTCTTCTCCCATACAAAAAATAACTCCTCTTAAACATAAACCTCCAGCCATCTTGTCAGGAGAAGATATCTCATATATTATTTACGCCACACTTCGTAGACTCACGACTCCATTAGCATCCAAAAAGTTCATTTAAAAACAAAGTGCACTGTCATTTCAAAAACTTCTGAAAACTGTCAACCACTAGACCAAGCAAAAACATTCCTTAATGCAAAGATTCATTCATTACCTTTCAAATCGGATGATTACCTTTGTCAGTAATAACAAAAGGTTAAGGAATTTAAACCATAAAGCTTAAGCTCCTATCAATGATTGTCAATATTAGAGTCATGAACTCGAACAAGTAGTCATGACTCACTGTCATATAACTCCTCAAACAAATATTACTTTTGATCCATGACAATTCTGTTGTTATGTTACAATCAAAAAAATTGTCTCAAAAAACACAGTCCATACAAATTCATCACCAAACACACTCCACCAATTTTGTGCGAACATTATTCATTATGTCTTTTACTTCATTGTCCATAGCAATACATGTTATGAAAAGACATTATGTGAGCCAAAATAAGCCATTTCTCCACATCTTATACCACCAAAAGCAAATGCAAGATGTCATACCTCATTCTAGACTCCATAGGGGTAAAATATATTACCATAATAGACTCCTCCTGAGTCGTTGCTTCTTCTCAAGACCTGGAAGGCAAAACTTGTGCAAGGAGTGCACAAGGATTTTTCTCAGAAGCATCTTTATTGCTCTTCTTGTCATCTTGATTGCTCTTTATTCTCCACTCCAATGAATACTTTTTCACTTGTTTGCTTAAAGTACTTGTCTTTCTATTGAATCTGCATTGTTGTAATTTATGTCCAATGTTATTACATCTGAAACAAATGACTTTGTGATTGTTCTGAGAAATAGAAGACTTCCTACAGACATTTCTAGCATTGTTCCCCACATTATTATCACTTGTATTTATTCTACAGTCTCTTCTCAAGTGACCAAAATTGTTACAGTTGTAACACACCACATTCTCATTTCTAGGGACATTAGAATGATTCTTATTTGACCATCTTATGAAATCAATTGCCTTATGACCATAGTCATTACAAACATAACAATATCCTTGGAAAGAATGATTATACCTGAATGAATGATCATGCCAAGGATGTGAAGATCTGAAGACATTTTTCCTTTCTCTATGAATACCTTTAGATTGTCTTCTAGTGTCAATGTTATCCTTTGATGCAATAATACTGTAACCAAGATCAACCTTCATTCTTGGTGTTTGCTTGGCTATAAAATTCTTTCCATCTAAAGTAGTAAACACTGTTTCATGTTTAGATTTGTCTACAGAGCTTTCTCCAACCTCATATCCCACTCCTGTAGGATCTTTAGAATGCTTTTGCCTGCCCAACATCTCATTCAATAGATTAGTACTATGATCAAATTTCTGAATTTTACCATATTGAGCCTTGATACTTTCAAGCTCTTTTCTTAAAGCAACTACCTCTTCTTCAAGCTTTATACAAACAATCTTTTTAATCTCCAAATCAGAACTCACAATGTCTGCAATCCTCTTATATTCTTCAATTTCAATTTTCTAACTTATAATCATATTGTCCTTAAGACTTAGTTCTTTTAACAAGGAATCATTATCTGAATATTTCTTTAAAGAATCAATCTCATTTTCTAGTTTATTACACAACTCATCCTTGTCTTTTAACTTGACTTCCAAACTCTCTTTTTGTTGAAGCTGTCTTGTTAAAAACTGGTTTTCTTTTCTAAGCTGCTTAATAGTATCTAAGGCACATAGGAGTTCACCTTCCAAATCAACCTCACTTTCTAGTTCATCATATTCTTGTTTAGAGTTAACTTCACCCAAAGATTGATCTACTTTTACACAAATTTCTTGATCATTTAAATATTCATTAATGATCTCCCTGGACTTCATTTCAAAACTATGAAGGTTTACACCTTCTTCACTCTCAGATGTTTCACAACTTATTTCAATATCCAAAGATATCTCCTCTTGTAACTCACTATTCTGATTGATTTCAGTCAACTTATCCCAAACTTCCTTAGCACTGCTATAATGAATGACTTTTGTAATGAGTTTATTTGGAAAGTTATTAAAAATAGCATTTATAGCTCTAGTATTGAATTCAAGTGCTTTCTTCTCCTCAAGAGAGGAAGGATGCTGCAGATGTAGTACAACCCTTTTCAATTGCTGCCCACACTTCATATCCTAAAGAAAGTAAGTATGTTTCCATCCTATTTTTCCATATAATAAATTTTTTTCCTTCAAACTGAGGAGTTCTAGATCTAGGATACTCTACCATTTTAGAGCTATTGTTTATGAACTCTTCCTCGTTGTTCCTTATACTAGATTCAAATTGAACATGATGACTAGAATTTTTCTGAGAAAATATTTTTCCCTTATTCCTTCTATTCTTTCCCATATTAACCAAAGTACTCCAAGAAACCAGGAACAATCCTAGGTGGTTTAGACCTATTAGAGGACCCTACACTTTGATACCAATTATTGGAGTTATGAATAGACACTGAGAGGGGGGGGATGAATCAGTGTCTAAAATTTTTCTACTTCGACCAAGATTTTTGTTGGTGTAATTAAATGTCTTGTACCTTGTCCTGGGTCATAATTACACCTTAGTTAAGTTTACTTAGGGATCACATAGGAGGTTGTTGGAGAATTTCCACTTTTGGTGGACTTGAGATGTCATTACCTCATCATTTCCACCTTTTGTGGACACATCATGTGATTATCCCTCCACCTTAAGTGGAGTGATAAGTTTTCCTAGTTGTCTCATGTCATAAGATTCTGACACTTGTCATAATCTTATGCCCTTCTATGTTCTCACCTTGGCTATTTATCCAAGGGGTCTCTCTTATTTGTAATCAATCATTGTACTGCATATCATATTAATGACATTGAATATAGTTTATTCTTGTCATATCATCTCTCTCTTTTTTTGTGCTTTCCATTTGGTCCATAGATCTTGGGTGGTAGCCATAGCCAATTCTAACATAGTATTGTTGTGCAGTTTTTGCACACACGCCCCACTTAGAGTGGGGACCCTCTTTTCTGGTGTTTTTTGACCTTGGTTTTATTGGACTTATCATTTTAGGGTCTTGACATGCTAGTCTTGCTAGCTTTGACCTTGCTTTGAGGAAGGAATTGATTAAAATTGAGTCCTAGGCAAACTCTGGGTTTTCACCTGGATCTGGGATTTTCCAGCTCTGGCGGATTTTCCCGGGCCATGGTTCCTTGTCCGTTTTTGGCAGGATTCTCCAATTCTGGGTTTCTGCCTGACTTCGGGATTTTCCGGTCATGGCGGATTTTCCCGGTCTGCTCTAAAATCCCGATCTTCCTCATTTCCCCGGTTTCTGCATTTCCACGAAATCTGTGTTTCTACGCATCTTGGGATTTTCCGAAATTCCGTTCTGGGCTCGGGTTCCTGAACTTGTCAGAAATGTCTTGTCACGCATTAATGGTCGAGGTGCCTTTGCTCAAGCGGGTATAAGGGTGGATTTAGGGCATTTCAAGCATCATTCTGAGTTCATCTATTCACTTGCTTTTGCTCTGGCGATTACAAATTTACATTTGAGCTTTGAGGATCGATCTTGGCTCATGTGTGTGTGGATTGCTTGAGTGCCAGTGTCTAGGTTTTCGTTGCTTGGACGTGTTTACTGCGGAGGTCATCTTTCCGAGCTTGAATTTCTTCCACATCAATCCATGGTATGTTATCATTGCCCTTCTGTTTGCTTGCGTGGTGATTGAGGGTTTCTGTGTTGGGTGTTGTTAATGTTGGGTCGACCCTTGCTTGATTTTGATTTCATATTTATAGAGTCAGGGTTTAACCCGTCTTTTGTTATAGAACCCTATTTCCCATGCCCTATGAGCGCAATTTATCCATTAGATGGCATATGTATCCATTAGATAGGGTTCTGGGTTAGATTGCTTGCTCTTTTAGTGTGAAATTTGCTATTGGGTGAAGTTAGGGTTTTCCTCGGTGTTCGGCCCAGAACAGGGATTTCATTATGTTTGAGCGATTTTGTCCCTGTATCACGTTGACTTCCCCGTCTTGTGAAAATTTGAGTGCTTTAGGTAAATCCTTAGCTGATACTTTAAACCTTAAAGCTTGCTCCGATATTAATGGCGGGGGTCTGGTTATTCAGATTAGGGCATCATTGTTTTGATATAGGGATTCATCCTTTGAGTGCTTTTGAGAAGTTGAAATCCTTTGCGTCCTGAGTTTTGTTGATTATTGTCAGTTTTGAAACCATTAGAACTTAGGTAGAGTAGATCCCGTGGTCATTTGAATTTTGGTTCGCGTTTCGTCATTTTTCGGGTTTTTGAGGTCCTCGCGAAATTTTGCTGCTTTCAGATTTTCCCGGTTTGGGCTTATTCCGTGGACTGGGGTTATTACCGGAACATTTTAAGTCGTTCGCGAAAATCCGTTCCATCCGGATTTTTCTGGATTTCCATTCTGGTTGTGTCCTTTTGATGTTTCGATGATAGGATTAATGGGACGGTTGTTTAATGCTTATTTCTTGTTGTCAATGAGTGAATTTCATGGTTATCTTTTGATCTTTCATCTGTACTAACGATTTATTTTACTAATGATGATTTGGCAGCAGGGATCCGTCTAGGTCGGATTTCTCCAAAATTTCGCCCTGACGGTATTTTCCCGGTTTGCACGATTTTCCCGGACTATCTTATTTCTCCGGATCTCAAAGGATTAGCAGTTGGCAATGGATTTTGATTGATTTATATGATTTGTGCTAACCTTTTGGATTGGAATATGAACAACAATTGAATACTAACGATGATTTTTGGATGTGCAGGCCGAATCAAGCAAAGCTGCTGCTGGAAAGTCTAAGGGTGGCACAGGAGCGTCATCCATTTCGGAGGCAGAGCGACTGAGACTGGATATGAAGAACCAGCTCCCCAAAAGCAAGGTATCTTCTGTGTGGGCCGAAGTATCTGACACTAATGTTGGGGCCTGGAGGTATGAAGAGTTCAAACAGAGGACAGCAAAGAAGGATCTGTCAGCCTTGAGGCAGGGGATGATGAACTCCGGATTAGTCCATGTGGCAGGATTCCCTCCAGCCGTTCAGTGTTACGAGTTAATCTTGGAGTGTGCCAGACAGTACGACTTTGATTCATAGAGGGTGATCAGCACCGAGGGGAGAGTTTTGGCAAACTTCAGTCCAGCCTCTATTGCACAGGATTTTAGCATGCCTGATCTTCCTTCAGTGTGTGCTTTGAACATAGACACCGACAGAACCTACTATGAGAATGAGCCAGTCAAAGCTCAGTAGATAATCAATTCATGGATAGAGAAGCCAAAATCTCACCATTCTAAGTTACCCAAGCAGCTGCATAGGGTTAAGTTCAGGTCAGATGTATATAATGCCATCACACTTTTGAGCAGGGTGGCAGGATTGAAAAGTGCAGGAGTGTTAGAAAGTTGGATGGTCCATGTGATCACCAAAATTGGACAAGGGACCAATTATCACTGGGCAGGGCTCATCAGTGCCGAAATTGACAAGCAATTGAGGAATGTCCTGGAGGCCAAGAAGTTTACTATGTCTTCTTATATCATGTATGTGTTGGCCATCTCCTACCCATACAAGGGTTTGAATCCGAGGGGAACACTTGGACAGGATATCATTTATGAGGTTTATCCGGAGTTGCACCTGGGGCATAAAGATTATAGAAGGGCCAATGATGCATTTACAATGCATATCACCCGGACGCTCCAGAATGCAGAACACATGAGATTATCCGATGGAGCCAAGGGGATAGTAAAGAACTACGGAGCCTGGTTCATCCAGTTCCCCACCTTCACCTACCTCAGGATTGATGGATGCCCGGTTGCCCCATACAGGTTACCCCGGTACCCTACAAACCACATTGTGCTATTGGAAGTTGTGAGACAAATATGTGAATTTGATGCTGTGGTGAAGAGGGAGAAGCACAAGATAGGCTTCGGAGGAGACTTCCCTCTCGGGATTGGTGTGGCAGAGATGTGCCCCTCTATTCAATCAGCTCACACCGCAGGAGAAGAACTGGCAGCATATGGTTTCTCCTTCCATTCTAAAAGGATGAATTTTGATATAACAGGAGAAGCGCAGAAGAAAGCCACTAGGGAGTACAGGCACAAAGATGACTTGGAAGATTATTGGTCAATATCAAGGATGACCTTGAGGCGAGAAAGAAGAGATACTCCAGGCTCCCTGTGGAGGCAATTAGGTAATACAACGTCAAGTTAATCCTGGATCAATTGGATGATGACAAAAATTTGGTGCAGGACCACGCCTATGAGGCAGTGAAAGACAAGCCAGCCGAGGATATTAATTGGAATGAGGATGAGATTATAGAATTGGAGGACCTAATGGCTCATGTAATGAAATTCACTCTTTCTTGGGTAAAACATAAAATTTGGGAATTGAAGAATGCAAAGGTAGCTTGTACTTTCGAATTGATGGGGAATCTCAACCCCATGTCGACTTCTGAGGAATCCGGGGAAGATGACCCCAAAGGGAAAACAGTGAAGACCTCACTGTTCAAGATCAAGGTTAGAGGTCCCAAGGGAGCTGAACCTGAAACGAAGAGGAAACCGAAAGGGAAGTGAAGGTGGAAGACCTTGACAATTAGCAAGTCCTCTGATGAGGAGGAGATGGAGAAAGCGGAAGAGGAAGATGCTCCTCCACCACCAAAGAAAACCAGAACAACAAGGACTGCAAAGAAGAAAGATCAGGCTGCTTCGAGTGATGAGCCTCCAATTGTTGATGTGGAGAGTTCCCGAGGGGAGAAAACAAAAGTTTACACGAGGAAATAAAGAACTCCCTCTCCCAAGGATGCTGCACAATAGAAGGGCTCTTCCCCAAAGCTTCCAGTTGAGGAGCCATCTAAGTCTGTTTCTCCTCCACCGAGCATACCTGAACCGGAAAATCCTGATGAACATGAAACTAGCGGGGAGGCAGAACCGTTTAAGGAAGGGACACTTTTCAGTGAGGCTGCAGGACTTGAAGTTGAGACAAAGGAAGGACATACTTCCCCGTTGGTGTAGTATGAGGATTCTCCTGAAAGTGATAGAGGCCGCGGATCGCCTAAGCCGGAGGAAAATATCCCTACTAGGACTCCATCACTGGTGCTTCCAGAGGTGGAACTCGAAGAAATTGACCAAGGTGAACATCTCCTCGAGAAAGAGGAGGAAGTCAAAGTAGCAACTACAGAAGAAGAGAAAGTGACAGAAGAACTGGAAGAAATGTGGACGGAAGGAATCCGGATTGACCCTGTAGCCTCAGACTGGCTGGAGAAGGAACTTGCAAGGAAGAAACAAGTGATAATTGAGGATACCCCCTTGGACTGGGATGAGATGCTGTCAAAGATTGGTAAATGAAAGAAAAAGAAGGCAGCAAAGGTGATCTCAAGGGTGGAGAGAGATGACACAAATAACAGGGTAGTCCACATTGCCACTCCTGCCACGGACAAGACAAGGGAAGAGGTCACCGGTCAAGATTACAATGTACAAACCATTAACCTTGGACTGGCTTCCATGGAACAAGATATAGAGGAATTTGAAGGATCTAGCGCAGTAATTATGGGCAGGTTGAGGAAGGAAACCTAGACTAAATATGAGCTAAGAAGGGAAAATGAAAGACTGAAGAAATGTTTGGAGGAAGTGATGAAACCATTGCAGTCTCTCCACCCTTCTTCTTCTGCCACTCGTGGTTTTCTGCTTAAGGAAACAATCTCCGAGATCGAGAAGATGAAAGCCTCAACTTAAGCTGCCACAGATTGGCTGATGGGTGTCCAAACAAAAGGAGATGATACTATTAAGGAGATCTTATCTGTAGGAAAAGATGCGGTCCGGGCCAAGGAGCTGTTAGAGCATATTCTGTCCCAGGACAAGGATGACATGGATCTCCTGCTACAGAAGTCAAGGGTTGTCATGGGACATGGAAGGGAACAATTGGGTAAGGATGGGATCCTTCCTTCCTCCAGGTCGGATGAACTGTGGGAATGGTTTGAGGCACTGCAGATTAGGCAGAAGGCTCTGAAGAAGATACAAAAATGAAGGAAATCAATTGACAGTGAGCTTACTGCAGTTTACAATGGATGCATTGCCTTCTTTGAGGTAATGACTGGCAGAAAGAAGATAGCTCCAAAATATTTGAGCTTGGAACAACTGAAGGAGTGGTGGCATGAAATTTATGCCCCAGAAACAGAAGGAGTTGTCACCGGCCACTAGCTTGATGATGCAGCCACCTACCTGGCAGTGATAGATAAATATATGGCCAACAGGGAGGATTGGAACAAAATTGTTGATCAGTCCAAGGAGGAAATTAATTCAATTAAATGTCGGCTCAAGGTTTTTCCTTTGCCACCTGTCACTGAGTTGGATGGGGTATTCTTGAGGGTCCAAGGGTCATCAGTTCGGAGGAGAGATAAAGGAAGTAACAGTTAATGCTCATTTTGAGATTTGTGCTTCCTTATTATCATAGGGCATGCATTGGACCGGACTTCATTGGGGACTGTGTCAAGGCCGACCTTGATGGTGAAGGGCATTTAATGTGTGCCTTAGTTTGTTTTTCCTTGGCCGACCTATTTTGGCCGTTTTTATTATTTTGTAAAATGTTTGGCTGGGCCGACATACCTTGGGATTTGCTATTAATAGGAATTTTTGCCTCATTGTAAGAGGAGACATTAGCAAGAAGACATTAGAAATTAAAGAGCAAGAGTTAGAGTATTTGGATTTTCTTGAAGCAAATATTGTATCAGAACAGTCGAATTGTTGCAGCATTTTGGTGATTAATACAATTGAAGACATTGTGGTTTTCCTGGTGCAATCTCTTGTGTTATTCCATCTTGCATGGTTCCTTTGTTCTATCTTTCAAATTGCTTGAAAATTTAGGGTTTAGTATCCAGAAATAAATTAGTTTGAGTTTGATAAATGATGTTTATGATTTCATATTTGGAATGTTTGTAGCTATCTCTGGTCTATACTCCCAGTAACTATCTGATTGTAGTAGGTTGGTAAAGTCAACCTAGACCGTATATTCAATGTGCTTAAGTTCGATTGTAGATGAATGTCTATGATTTGAAAACTTTGTATTCCTCAGAAGATTGCACCGTTCTTGTAAGATTGCATTATGGGTCGGACAAGAACTGGTTATTTGAGATAGGTCCATTCCCGATATATGTCATTTACATTGCTTGTCCTAGCAGTAGTTTAGATCTTATCACTTCCTTGCATCCCTATCTTTTGCTGTTTCTTTATTATTCGGTTAGATTTAGGATTTAAGATCACCATATTTTCAGATCTGATAAGTTGAAAGATACAGTTTGCTTGTAATAAGGTCCCTTTGTGATTACCAGCATTTTCACATAATTATTTGAGCTGTTTATGCACTGTTATAACCTAACACCCGAGAGACCTTGGGGTGATTTTCAGTAATTTATTGTTGAGGATTACCTTTCAAGAGAGATAGAATATTGTATTCTGTCTGAGTTGTTGCTATGCAGAAAACACCATCAACAAGTATCAGAGCGTGTTGGGTGCCATTGGAGAGTCTTATTCTGAAGAGAGATTCCAGATTTGAGGAGGTTCCGTTTGTGACTCTTTGTTGTAGGTTCACATCCGAGCTTGCTGGTGCAAATATGAGCTCACCATTGCGTTCGGAAGGTTTGAGAAAGTCGATTTTACCTTTTGTTTCATCCAAATCAGACATACGAGGCCAAATCTATGAGGATTTG
>VDFB02193867.1:198184412-198258833 GCA_007258455.2 Sequoia sempervirens
AAATTAATTTGCTGATGAATGTTTATTGTTCTGCAGATGGCTGAGGCAAGGGCGACTGGCAAAGACAACAACAGTGCATGCAGGCAAGCGGTTATAAAGACCCTGAGCAAGACATTTACGCCAGAGTCAAAATTCATTTCAAAGTTGGGCAAGCTGACTGACACCAACTTGGGCTTCGCCAACCTTGAGACTTTCAAGAACAGAATGTTGGGGATTGGAAGTCATCGACCTTCAAACAATTCGCACAATATTGTTCGAAGTGGGTTATATGCAGCTGCTGGTTTCCCACCAGCCATTCAGTGTTCGGAGTTGATGATGGAGTGCGCCAATTGCTATGAAAAGGATCACAGGTCAATCATGTCACCAGATGGACAAGTGCTCGCTAATCTCACTCCTTCAGCCATTGGTGAAGCTTTCGGGATCCCGGTGCACAGAAACATGGTTTACAAATCCAGAGAGCGAGTTGAGCGGATGTACACTTTTGCATTCGAGAGATGCATGGAGACAATCAATACTCACTAGATGATCAATCCCAAGCCTTCTCGTACAAAGTTGCCGAGACAAATTATTGCAGATGACTTGAAGCAGGAGTACTGTGACCTCATTATGATGCTGAGTCGAGTTGGTGGTTGCCCACAGTCATTTATTTTCGAGCCATGGATGTTTTATTACATCAACCTCGTACTGGAAGGAAAGGACTACGTCAACTGGGCTCTGATGATCAGTGACAATTTGCAAGAGCAGCTCCTGAGCCTGAGAAGAACGAAGATGTGCTATATGAGCTCTTACATCATCTACACGCTGGCTCGTATGATGAAGTATAGAGGAATTTCGTACAAGGAACCTGTTGGTTGTGGCTCTCACCAATTCAAAATCCATGAGGCTTGTCCGCAGTTGCATTTGGCAAGCACTACTCATTACAAACGTGTCAATAACGCCTTCACCATGCACATTACGAGATTGCTTCACGAGCGGTTGCATCACAGGATCTCGAGGGAGGCCCAGGAATTGATTGAAAGGTATGGGTGCTGGTTTATTCAATTTCTGAAGTTTTCTTACATAAGGCTGCAAGGTTTTTCATCATACCCATATAGGCTGCCAAAGTACCCAACCGATAGAATTTTAATGCTAGAGATATCTAGGCAATTAGTTGCCTACGATAAAATTCAAAAGAAGAAGAAGGGAGGTGTTGACTTCCCAATTGTCATGGGCAACTCAGATGAAGTGTGTCCTTCATTACAGGCAGCTAGAAAAGCCGAGAGTGAACTTCAATTTTATCACTTTTCGTATCACACCAGCCGACAACATTATGATCCGCATAATAACATCAAATGGGTACTGTCAGAAGAGTTTAAACACAAGGCAAATATTGAGGACTATTGGGCTGATGCATCAGATGAGGTTGAAGTCAGGAAAAGAATGTTCTCTCGGTTGCCAATTAACATGATCAAGGAGTGCGAAGTTGTTCCGATTCCAAACCAGGTGAATGAGGATATGGACGTTGTCCATCCAGATTATGCAACAGTAAGAGTTACTCTGCTTCCACTCCTGGATTGGTCAGAACCAGAGGTTGCTGACTTGGACACACTTTCTATTCCGGTCTTGACATTTACCAGAGCATGGGTTGACAGGCGTGTGAGCAGATTGAAGAGTAGCTCAATTGCTTTGACTTACAATTTGATGGGAGATCAAAGGACACCCACCACCGGCAGAAAGAAACAAATCACACGAGGTCCAGAGTCCAGAAGGAAAGAGCCAATTCGGCAGGAGCCCGTTCAACCGGAGCCTCCACGAGTTGCATCGCCCACGCCATTGGAGACACGTTCTCCAAGTATACAAGGGGTTTCCTTGTTTGCTGATCAAAGGAATGCATTGAATCAGGTGCAAGTAGTACAGGAAAACAATCAGCCACCACGGAGAGAATCGGTTGGCCAAAGTGTCAACACACCTAGTAGGGTTGATCAGCAGGATGATGAGGGGACTACCACTGACCCTCAGTTTCAGCAGGAGTTAGAGGTGGCTTTGGAGGACGATGATGATATAGTTTCAGGAGACACTCAGCCACTTGAGGACGATGAACCTCACTAGAATGATGTAGAGGTTGAACAGGTTCGAGAAGTAGAGGCAGAGGAGCAGCAGCCCTTTGACATACAGTATACAGTGCCTGACTGGCTCAAGGATAGGATGAGGAGAAGCCCCAGCGAGGAGATCGATCCAGCAGTTGAAATGGAGTTCTTGAACAGGATCAGTGCACCTCCACAGAAGAAGAGAGCACGAAAGTTTTCGAAGATATCAACTGATGAGGATGGTTCTCGTACCCTTCACATGGTTGTGCCACAGGTTGATTGTGACCGAGATGAAGCAGTGCCAGAGAATTACGTGGTCACAACTTTGGAGTTAGGACGCCCCACTGGTGCACAGATTGTAGAGGAGTGTGATAACTCCTACCTCGCCCTCAAGGACAGATTATTCAAGAAGGAAGGAAAGTACAAGAAGCTGAAAAGAGAGCATAAGGCTCTGATTGGATATGTGCAACAGTTGTCTCGTTCTCGTGGCCAGGAGATTCCAGTGATAGAGCCTCCAGCAGAGATACCTAGAGAGTCAATCAGTGGCTTGATGGAGTTAGGGAAGATGGCACAGGAAGCAGACAAGTGGGTCACAGGAGTTCGTGCTGAGACAAAAAAGTTTATGGAAGATCTTGTTTTTGCTTTTCAGCAGGCTTCTAGTATTTTGGCACGGATGGAGGCAGTTGATCAGGCTTGGGGTGATGCTTTTGTCTATCAAAGCAAAGTAATTCAGCATCTTGAGGCATTGAGGCATGTCCCTTTGCGATTGTTGATTGATGGAGGGGTCATTCAAAAGAATGACAGGTACGACTTTTCTAGATGGTATTCTTCAGCAATCACGGGACGTGGTTTCTTCGACGCAACACAGGCAGATTCAAACAAGATACGGAAGGCTATGGCCAATATCATTGATGGAGTTCAAAATACCTTTGAGGCCATATTTGCTAGGCGGTTGAATCCGGATGAGGTGAATATTGATAATTTGAGGGGTAGGCTGGTGCCTTTCTTTTCAGAGGTGAAGACCTTCGTACAGGATGATTTTCAAAATACTTCCACTTTCTCCACCTTGATCCAGAGCACGCAGGATTCCTTGGTTGCTTGGAGAAAATCTTGTACAAGGCATGAACATTCAGTCACGGTGTTAGAGTTTCAGCTAGATTGCATTCCACCCATTTCAGTGCAGGAAGTTGATGTTGTACTTGGCAGATTCGTTGAGTTTGCAGCCAAAGAGAAGGAGAATGGGAATGCACTTCTGGATGATGATCTTCTAGAAGACTGATTGTGGGCATTAATTGCCTTTACTATTTTGGGAGTGAGTGGGAATCTTTGCTCATTTATTACACCACTCCCATTCCGCGCTTTTAGGGTTAGGGCTGAGGTGGCTTAATCTTAGCCATTCTATTGATTGTAACCCTACTTCGCCTTTGACCTGGCTATCTATAAAAGGGGAGTCCCCCCTCATTTGTAAATTCATTAGATTAAACTGACCTTGAGTTAGAGATTGGAGACTAGAGAGTAGAGCAGAGTTAGCATTTTGTTTGATAGCTTAGTGTGGAGAAGAAAGAAAGTTTTCACTTTGAGAACTTTTGGGAGATTGTTGTGTAACACTTTTCATGATAATAGATCTTTTCATTGATGGTGGAATTCGTCTTGTCATGAATAGCTAGCAAGGTCTTTTCTTCCTTTCGTATCCAAGTAGCTTAATTTCATGCAAGTAGTTTACGCTTGATATGTGGCGCTTTATTTGAGGTAGCTTCTTATTTCATTCCATACCACTAGCAGCCTGATGATATGTTCGGCCTTGCCCTCGGTCCAATCGATATCTTGAGTTTAACTTCATTGTGATTTGTACTCTATATGCCATTTTGATGGTGTATGTATGCTAAATTGTAACTAACATCTTTTGCTATCCCTTTGAAGATTGCACTAATTTTGCTGAAGCTGTCCGACGTGAGGCTAGGTGAAATTCGGTTGAAGTCTATTGAAATCAAGCTCCACATATCCTGCATTTAGAATAGAATATAAGTCTCTTAGGCCCTTTCACTCATTTACTTTCCGCATATTTCTGGTTAGCTCTAGGAAAACGAACTCATTGCCAAATCATACGCACAAAATCCCCTTCACATCATCCATTTATTGTTAGCTGCAAGAATCTTGAACAATTGTGTAAGTCCCCTCGTAAGAACACAGCAATTCACATCAACCAACTGAGGGCATTCTAAGTACTCGGAACCTTGGAGTTGAACGTGCGAACTTTCTCGCAATCTTAGCGCACGGAATACTTTGATCAAAAGAGAACAGAGTAGCTCCTTTGACAACTTGTTCTTTCTCGGGCTGATTGGTGCCGCCACAAAATCACATCAATGTAAACTAAATTGCTAGGACAACAAAATTATAAATCAACGATTCAACAAAAAACATGAACAAAATTGACAATTCTTGAATAGTTGAAAAAAATAGAATTTTATTTCAACAAAAAGCATATACAAAAGAGAAACTCTATATGAAATTTATTTACATAGCTTTACAATATCAAAACTGAAAATTTACTCAAAATAGAAAATTAGGATACTCTATGAAAACCAAAGAGTCGCCAACTTCATGGTGACTTGTGTCTTCTTGAAAGTTGAAATGGAAAAGACGATGAATACAAGTAATGCAACCAATAATGTTTTAAGTCACTTATTTTTGCTACCCCAACTTATAGAGGTCAATGCTCCTAGACCATAGCTTGAAATACAAAGTCCAAAATATGTGTTGAAAACTTAGGTCACTAATTTGTTCAAGTGCCTTAATAGTATGTTAAAGCACCCCATCAACAGACCCAATTGGAAGGTCTGTCCACAATCTACGGTAAACAAACCTTGTGAGGGTTCATAGCTCAATGGTAAAACACCCCAACATCCCCATGGAAGGTCCTAAAGTTGAATCCTAGTTGATCAATGCTTTTCAACATGGTGTCAAACACAAACTAGGTGAGCTCAAGTTAGTGGGTCTTGAAGGAAAATGTTTAAAGGTGAATCCACACCCCAAGAAAGATAGAACGGTGCATAAGAGATCATTGGTTCTAGTCAATGTCGGTCGATCTTTTCAAAAATTCCCTTAGTACTGCTCAAAATTACTAATGTGGCCACTATCCAAAATTCTTCTGACTGCTTTCTGAATTCAAGAATCACTTAAAGTCTTCAACCACACAGTTGTTGTAAGAGTAATCTGCAATAGAAGATGACATTATTCTAGAAATTTTAGTAAAATATTCCTCACTACATAAAATATTTCTTCAACTTATTTCCAAGTACCACACTAGTGACATATGTAATGATCCAAACATCCATTAACAAAAATATGCAAAACTAAAAATGTGATAACAAGAGGCGAGGAGAGTGCTAATGTGCAACACTTTTGCATACTCTTATACCTATACCTTCGTGAGGGTTCGCCATAAATTAATTTCCCATCAGAGCTGCAGCAAAAATCAATCTTTCAATAAATGCCTCTGCAATTATGATTAGTCCTTTTATATATAGCATTTCAGCAAATAGGATTATGGTTATGGTAAACCCTTAACCCACACATTACACCTTTAAAAAACAATTTTCCAAAAAATATATTAAATCTTCAAGATACCCAATATACCCAAAGATGGTTTATGTGCAACACATATTGCCTACTCGAAGATATTATATGCTTACGCACATAACATAATGATTGGCAGTCTGTTGGCATTTCAATTCCCACCTTTGGAATGCAGATTGGAAACGGACAGCTACGCACAGTTGAACTGTTTTTCAATTTAGGAGGGGAAGCTCCCTCTTCGCTGATGATGCTTCAAAAGAATACTAAACTACTTGCCAATCTTTTTATTCTCAACTAAGAGCACAAGGTTATAAAACTCTTTGCGTCGTAGCTGAGGTTTTCTCTCTTCCAAAACTTTCAACTACAACTAGGCCTACTCTAATGACGCTTTGACAACTCAACACTAAATAACAAAGTTGTAGGCAAAGACAAGCTTGCAAACTTGCTCTTACACAAAGAGAACACACTGAATAACAAAGTTGTAGGCAAAAGTAGGCTTGATGAAATGGGAGACTCTCCCTTTCAAATCTGATTACAAAAACCTCACAACACACATTACAAGAAGGCTGCAAATACATATAATGAGCAAAAAATGGAAGAGAAATCTAAAACTTAATTCATATTCAAATATGCAAAATGTTTACATAAAACTGAAGCACATGGGCTCCCCTTCAATCCTACATGCAACACCTACAACAGAGGCTGAATTGGAAGAAGGCATGCCAAGGCCAAAAATTTTCTAATGCATGAAAAGCCAAGCGCCCCTCTTGGACAAGGGCGCCTGGGTTTTCCAGACTTAACCATATTTTTGAGATTTCAACTCTTAAACTTCTCTGCTTTGCATGTTTCCACCAGAAGCCGGTACCCCCTTGTTCAAGCATCATTTTTCACCAATTGATGAATAACAGAGACTAAAAGGCATTCAATTTGGCAAGCCTAATCAAATCTAAGATGAATGATACCTTTTGCCAACCTCTAACAATGCATCTGACTAATTTTCTAAGATTCGGAACCAGGCAGACAAAGGCGTTTGACGAATTTTCAAACGACGCGAAAAATATTCTAAGGCATGAGGAGTTGGGCGCCCCTCCTTGACTAGGGCTTCCAGACTTGCCAGACTTAGTCAATTTTTTGGTGATTTTCATATTTTAACTTCCTTTTCCTTCTCCGTTCACCATCTTGCCAACTATATCCTTGGAATTCACTGTTTTTCATGAAAAGGCGAAATTTGCCTAAGGGATGAAATCCCAAGAGCCCCTGTAATGTCCCCTTTTTCATGAGTGATGGAGTTTAGAGGAATTATCCTATTCCTGATCCTCGTAGGCTAATGGGGCTTGATAAGAGGGTCGTTTGGCAGATACCCAGTTGATTGGTTGGCTCATTTCATGATTTCATGAAGGTTTTCCTAGTATCATCATGGATATTTCTATTTATGGAAACCTTTATTTTATATTATAATGTTATATTGAACTTTAGGAGTTGATTAATATTTTGTATTATTATAAAGTGCAATAATAAAATAATAAAATAAAATATTATTATAATATTCCTTCTAAAAGGTGAGTTGGGAAAGTTCTAGAAGGAGGCCGACCTATTGAGGAAAAAGAATAAAGACATGAGGAGCTCATTGTCTATCATCCAGATTTGATGTTGTTGTTGATGTTGGTCATTTCATCTTGTGGAGCCTAGGGTTTCTGCAGTTTGTTCTTTATCATAGGAAACGAAAACTTCTTATTGATAGCAATTTTGAGGGTGTGAAATATCACTTGAATTATTGCAGTTGGGAGAAAGTTACTTCAGACTTTCATTTGTGCTTTATTGGTCAAAACTTTGTGGTCTTTGGCCAAGTTTTGTATGATATCAATTGGTGTTTGTTTTGGAGACATTTTGGAGTTCATAGTCTTCAACGAATTTGCATTGAGGAGGTCGATTTGCATTCATTCAGTCATTTCCAGAATTCTGATATATTATTACAGTCATCTTAGTCTGCATATTAGTGCCATGATTTTGCATATATCTCCTTCATTTGGTATCAATCCTCCATAAAGGTTGCAGCATTACATTCTATGGTGAATGGAGATGATGTTTCTTAGATTTTTGAGGAGTTTTGCATTGTGCTAAGGGTCTGATTTCAAAGTTGCAATGGTCTGATATACTACAGCAAGGGCACCATTGACAAAAAAAATTTGTTCATATCTCATCATCGAAGACTCCTATGGTTTTGGGCATTGATGCATTCTAATCCTTTGGTCCTACCAATCATTTCAAGTGCCAAGAGGTGGAGTTTAATTGCTGCATTTATTTATCTAAAGTATTGCCAGGCAAGAACAGGGGCGGCTAGGTGAAAGCATTGATTGGGCCTAAGAGGAGTTCATTTTGCTTGGAATTTGATTGCTACTTCATCTATCATCAAGGGCTTCAACATTCAATCAGGTTCCACTATTAGTAGTTCATAATTTTATTGCATATAGTGTAGTTTTCCATTTGCAGCTGTAGGTGCATAATTTTTTACCAGCATCATCATATTTTGTAACCAATGTAATTGCCGAGAGTCTTGGCCATATTTCATGAGCAGTGTATTAGAAATTTCATTGCAATTAAGGATATAAGTTGTTGGTGTCATTTGAGCAATTCAATATCATTTGTATTTAGTTTGTTAGTTTGCATACCAACTGTTTGTTAAAATACCAGTTGGCTGTAGGTGATCAATTCTCATGTTTAGATCATGTATATGCATTGAAGATTGCCAAAATAAGTTGCACATTCATGTTAGGACATTGTTTAGACAAATTAGAATCATTTGCAAGCATTCTTATTGATGTTAAGTGAAGGAAAGTACCATTGAAGCAAACTGAAATGTTATATCAGTCATATGACCCTTGTATGCATCGTGTTTGACAAAATTACCAAGGCCAAAAATCAAAAGTTTTCAATCAGATTTGAGCAGGGTCATTACAGCCTCTCCTTGATTTGGGCACCTGGACTTGCCAGAGTTAGCCATTTTTCTACAAATTTGAACATTTTCTTGCTTTCTCCATTCAGCGTGCATCGTTCACCGTTCGCCATTCTATTTAGCATTTGAGACTTTGAATCTGACACCTGGCAGTTGACCTTCCTCCATTCATGACTTCAGAGCTCATGCTTAGCTTTTTGAAAAAGCAAAATTGACCCACAAAGAAATACTGATCTTTTGACGATTCTGATTGGACCAGCCTGATTGGGAAGTATTTTCGACCAATCAAAATCAGTTACAACCCTAAAAGCATAGATTCTATTTTTAGAAAGTTTTGCCAACATCCATTGACAACAAACCCAAAAAACCCCAAATCAAGTCTATTTTTAAAAACTTTCTATTTTTTAGAAATTTCAACTTTTGATGACAATTTTACAAGACTTTGACCACTTTTTACAAAATGCCTTAATGACGCAAAAAAATTTGATTGGGCACAACACAATGGCTGAATTTGCATCTCTAAGTTTTGGATTAAACCAAAAAGATATTATGTTATTTACTTCTATATTTTTATATTTTAACAAGTTCGCCATTTGAATAAATTCCAGATAGGAAAATGCATCTCTTGCAATTCTTTCATTTTTGCAAACAAATTTCATTGGTTTTGGTTGACAATTTATTCGACCCTAGATTATATTAAGGCTATCATTTTCATCTCTTTTGATTAAATCCAGCCCAAATGGAATGGTTAAATCCTGAAAACAAATCAAGTTAAAATGGATATCAAGATATGAACCAATAACACATAACATAATCACTTTTACCTCTCTTTATAGCCATTCCCTTGTATTTAAAAGCCTAAGGAATCACATTTTTCATGTTCTCCCATTGCCTATTACTTTTCTGGGAAGGAGAAATCTCCTTTCCAGATTAATTCAGAAAAACAATTCACAAAGCATGAGACATTACATTTATATAGAAAGAGTTGCAAAAGCAAGGTAAAAGGAAGATACACTGGGTACAGAAAAAGCTCTTGAAATTCAAACCTGTGAAGGACATGACATTGGCTGCCTGACAGTATTTCCCGTCTCCAACTCTGGAAAAACTTTAAACCTGGTGTAATGTGAATAAAAGCCAAATATAAGATAACAAACATAAGCCCAGTCATAACAGGCTACAGAAAGATCTCATTCTTCAATATCTTTTATACCAATTTGACAAAAAAATCTTGATGAAATGGAGCATACAATGTGTCAATAACAGCATAGATTCCTATTGCGCACTTTGATGTAGAGATGAAACTCTTTATAAATGTTCTGGACTATTTCAACCAAAGTGCGAGGTATAAGGATGATATGAAACAATGGTGTAATGTTACAAAGTATTTAAATATATAGTTAGCAGAAACAGAGCTTGCCGGCCTTGGACCTTAATTATGCCAGAAAAGAGTTATTTAAACAAAAGAGCCACATCCAGAGAAGGCTCTTGCTTCTCCACTACACAACCAGGCCCTATTGTTTGAAAATTATTTCACACATATTTTCCAGATCTTTACAAAAATATTTCTTGACCCATGAAATGGTTCACGTTTCTTGTTATTTCCCTTACAAAACAAAAATTTATAGGTACAGCCCCCAAAAACAAAAAAAGCATTAGAAAGCCACAACCTAACTCTAAAACAAATAAAAAAGGAGATATTTAGTATCATGCTTCTCACAAGACACCTTGTGCATTCTATAAGAAGAACTTAAAGACTTGGAGGACTTAAGCTGCACTTTTGCTTTGAAGGGTTGAGAACAAATTTTAAGCTGTCTAGGAACATTCCTTGAGCTCGACAATCACTTATATCACATGTTCAGAGTTTCACAAGCAAATTTCCAAGACAAGGATGGCAAGGGATGAGGGGACATGTTTTGGGGACAGGTTTTTTGGAGGGCATTTTAGGGGATGGTAGGGGACGGCTATTAAAAATAGGGAAATTTTTAAAATATAGTAAATTTCAAAGATTCGAATAATTTCATTGATAAGGCATTCATCACATACATTATAGATCCTTAATACATAACTTTTACAACAAAATGCCCAAAGGCTGCAAGTTCCAACTACAAAATTACAAAAACATAGAAAACATGGTGCTACCCCTGAACTTGCAAAATACTTGTGCAATCAATGAGCCTATCTCCCTTGTCTCAAAATTGTAGTGGTTGACACAAGCAAGAAACAAGTTCTTGATTTTGTATTGAGATTGGAAAGAAGGCTCCCTCAATAGGACTGAAACCTTTCCCATTATATGTTGCAAACCTGCAATTTTATGATTTCAAAAACAACTAAAAACTCCTGTTTTCAGCAATAGAAATCACTATCTTGGGATTCAAACAACACCTTGAGAGGTACAAATGGAGCAACAACTAAAAACCGTTGTTTTCAGTGATAGAAAATCACTATCTTCGGGTTCAAACCCCACCTTGAGATGTAAAAATGGAGCTTGAAATCCTAGTATTTTTTGCCTGATTTTATCTTGAAAACCATGCTATTTTACCAATTGAAATGGCTTTTAAATGACTTTCAAATCATGCAAACTCAACACTAAAAACATGTGACTATGACACACCATAAAGGAGCTTGAAAATCTGTTGTTTTGCAGACCAAAATCTCTCACTTAGTGTTGAGAGTAGTGTGGGTACATCTCCTTTGCCCTTAATTTGATTAATCTAGTAAATTTTGTAGCCCATTTAAGTGATTGTACCTTTTTATCAAATGGGCTACAGATTGGCCTTCAAAAAGAAAGATCCAAAACTGGTGCAGAAATCAATGGGGAAATGATATCAAAATAAAATCATTACCTAAAGGCTTCTTTTTGGTTGAATGCCCTTCTAGGGAAAAGAATAAAGTAATTCTTAAGCTAGCCCCACTTATGATGGATGGAGCGGACTTCTTTGTTGAAGAACAAGCTCCAAACTTTCACCCCATCACTCAAAAGATGTCCAATGCCCCATTGTGGATAAAGCTATATAATCCGCCCAAATTTTTTACTTATGGCATTGTAATATTGAACGGCTCAATTAATCTTTAATGGAGTTTCTTTTTTATGTTAGAGGTTTTATTCTATGTTCCCTAGTGTTGGTGTACGTTTTATCATCCACCAAACACACAGAATAAAATGTCCAAAGACACTCTATCCTCTCTTGAACAAAAATCACCGCATATGCTAAGATTGCGAGAAGATCATACAGCGACTCCAAGGTTTCTTTTGTCAGGTCTTGGCATGTGGATAAGCTCAATGGGCATTGTGATATGCTGGTAATACACAAAGGGACTTACGCTAAAAAATTTCTTCACAAGTTAGGACTTAGACGGATTTGACATTAAATACTCTTTCGTTTTCAGATTTTTTGTTTGGGATTTCAAAAAAGTGCAAAAGGATAAGGGTTTAGAAGTTCTAATCTACTCCTAAGAATTCAAGAGACGGTAGAGATTAGGTGAAACTAATAACCACGCTTTGCTTCGCCTCACTAGGACAACTACACAAAGTGGGTGCAATCTTCAAGGGGTGTGCTTATGATTTTCACCTCATGAGCAATTACCATCAAATCGAACAATACTCATCCAGACAGAAGTTAAGCATCCACAATTATAAGCTCAAGCTAACTTTACGCATTGAATAAAAATCATCTATTCAAAGAAAGTATGAGCAAAGTTTCACCATAAATCAATACTTATCAAATCTTGCATTCAAATCAAATTCTATTCTAATTCTAATCTATTGTTGAAGAAGATATGTAACCTTGCTACCACTTGACAATAAGAAGGATTCAAAGCAAATCATGCATAAGAGCTTTTATTATCGAAAGTAGCTATACGCAACAATTCCATACACTTTCTTCACACTATGATAATGAGAGAGCAAGAGTTTATATAGAGTTTCTGAAAGCAAATGAAAGGCTGAGATTAAAACAAATTAACGGCCGAGATCAAGACATATCAACCCAAATTAGGGTTTCCTAAAACAACATCGTCATTAATTGCATGAAAGACAAGTGACGCCTAGAGCTATTTTCAAGGAATTGCATCCCTATCCTCTCGGGCGATAGTGCGTTCAATGAACCTGGACACGATCGGGATGACCTCTTCCATCGTGACTTGAGTCAACATGTTTATTTTGAATTCCAGCTCGTCCAACTCCTCAGCACATCCGGCAAAAGTATTCTCCCATTCCAATTCCTGTTACAGGAAGGCATCTCGGATAGACAAGATGTTCGCCACCATAGACAAATTATGCCTTAGGACCGGTCGAGTGATGGTGGAGAAGATTTCCTAAGCTCTGTGTTTTAGATTTTCAAGCTGCATGTCATTCTCCCGGATGATCTCCTTGGTCACTTTGTTCTTTTTCCATGTACTTACCTTGGAATATCTTTCTTTGCTAACGACTTTGTCCTTTGTACTTGTTTCTTCCTAGCTTTGATCTTAGATTCCCTTTTGTAATTTTGATTTCTTCTTCTCACTTGCTTTTGAATCTTTGAGGTTTGGAAGTCTCCCCTTGGAGCAGATGTCTAGACTTAAAGTTATTAAACTTTTCTTTCCTGATTGCATTGAAATTCCTTCAAGTGCCTTGAATTTGGAGAAGAACTCCTCTATGCTTTCGCCACAATGAAGGAAATTGGAACTTTCTCCATGAAGTATTTCCCATACTTAGCCAAATTTTGGCTATTCAATTTCATTTTGTAACACCTTCATGTGGACCATTCAACACTTAGTCAAGATTTTGGCCATCTCCATGCTCGAATGAACTTTGCCTGTGGATTTTCCTTCAATTCTGAATTTGGCTTGTGCTAAGTAGGGCAAACTCCATCCTTGGACAAGGATTTTATTCATTTCTTTGTTACTTTTCCTCTATATTCCTCTTCATTCTTCCTATTTTCTTTCCAACACTTAATCAAAATTTGATTCTTTAGTTGTAGGAAAATTCCACACTCAGCCATTTTTTGTTTCCTCTTGGCAAATTTTACCATGTTTGTTTCTAACCTTGGCGGACTTTGGCATGTGTTATGCCATTTTTCATCTCCTCTTGGCGGACTCGACACTTGGTCAGGACAATTCTTGTTTGGGAGGTGGCGAACTTTGCTGATTGCTATGCCATCTTTGTTTCATGCTTGGCAGAATTACTACCTTGGCAAGACATTTCCCATTTCCCTCCAGGCGGACTTTACTCTTCACATGCCAAGGTGGACTTGGACTAGCTTGGACAAGCACGTGGCGGACTTGATCTTCCCTTGGACATGTCTCATCTCTCTCAAGCGGACTTAACAAACTTCATGCCATGTGTAGGTGAACTTCATAGTGTCTTGGACATGCTTCTTTCAAGCCAAGGCAGACTTTGCTAACACTTAGACATTTTCCTTCTTGTCTAGGCGGACTTGACTTCATCTTTAACATCTCCTCATGGGCGGACTTGACTTTTTCTTTGCCATTTCATCTTGGAGCTAGGGCGGACTTCTCATTGCCTTGGACAAGCATCATTCAAGCCAAGGGCGGACTTGACAACAGTTTGGACATAGCTTTTCTTTCCCAAGCGGACTTTGCATCATCTTGGACATTTTCCTTGGGCAGACTTTGAGGTTGGCTAGACAAGTCTCATCTTCTTTGGGCGGACTTGCAAGCCTCTTTGCCATCTCACATCTTTCCTCTTGGCACTTCATGCCTTAGAAATTTTCCATCATGCTTGAGGGAGGACTTTGGAGTGTCTTGGACTCTTCTCCATGCGGACTTTGCACTTGTCTTGCCATTTTTCCCTCAGTGCCAAGGTGGACTTTGATGGTTGCTTTGCCAAGGGCAGACTTTGATAACTTCATGCCATTTCCTATCCTCCTTCATGGTTGGGCGGACTTCACTTAGCCCTTGACAACTCCATGGCGGACTTGACCCTGTGCCAAACATGCCTTCATCATGAGTATGGTGGACTTCATGATGATTGTGCCATGAATTTCTTGCTGCCATTCTTGTCTTCTTATGGATCATCAAACCCTTGGCATGTGATTTTTCCTTGCTTTTTATGATTTTTTTCTTGCTTGTTACTCTTGGAGGCATAAAATTTTGATTCTGAAGATGAAAACATTGATACCATGAGTTGTGAGACCCAAACCCTAGGTTGACTTTCTAAAAATAGAAAAATCAAAAAAGTAAAAAACAAAATTTCTAAAAATAGTAAGTCTCGGATTGGTCCAAAAATGCCAAAAATAGAAAAAGCAAAAAACAAAAAAGCAAAATCCCTAAAAAATAGGAAGTGCCAGAATTGACTCAAAGCAATGGTGTTCCTCGTCCTCCAAACCTTTAGAGCACTTCTATGACGTCTAGGCATTGTTTTGGGCTTGAACTCTCCACTTGACTCAAATGTTTTTCAAAACTCTAACTCTAAATTCTCAAAGCAATGACTTCATGAAATTGCTACGCTACGACAAAACCCTAGAAAAGCAAACTATTGGGGGTCCCCATTTGCAATGGGGCGATGTGTGAAAAGGTCACAACACCTAGGGACGTGCAATTGCCATTTTTTGACACCTCCTTGTTCTAGGGACGTGCAACTGCCATTTTTCAACACCTCCTTGTACTAGTTACATTTCATATACATTGATCAATGTATAAATTGAAAATGTTCAGTTCCCACCATGAGGAAATAACAGATCACGAGTTTTGAACTTATAATATTGGGTGGGGACTTCAATGCCACCTTGGACAACTCTTAAAAAGGGAGGGTATCTTAACACAAACTTAGTGGGATTTTCATCATTTTGTGGCAAGCAATCATCTCCAAGATATTGTGCCAAAAAATAGGAGCTTCACATGGATTAACAAAAGACTTGGCTTCACAAATATTGCGGAAAGGTTGGATTGCTTCTTATTAAAAGGAAATTGGGCCCCCTTCACTCTTCTAAAAGAATGTCAAATAGTTCAAATTTCTAGCTTTGATCACTTTCCACTAGTCCTCAAGTTTTTGTCCGACTCCTCTTCCCTAACATGTCCCTTCAAGTTTGAAAATATGTGGCTATGGGATCAAGAATTCTCCAATAAGATGCATGAATAGTGCTCCATAGCTCCAAAAGTGATAATCTCCAAACTCTTTCAATTTTATAAGAAATTGGGCCACATAAATAGCAATTAAAACTCTGAAATAAAACCCACTTTAAAAATATTTTCAAAGAAAAATTCTTGGTGGAAGACAAGCTGGCTACCCTCAAAAAATTGTGATCAAGGCTGAAATGGATCGAGAAATGTTCCTAAAACAAAAACCCCTAAAACAGAAATACTTAGAACTTTTGGCCAAGGAGATCTTCTAGCAATAGAAATCTAGAGAATGTTCATTTAAAGATGGCGATTGAAATTTTAAAAAATACACAACTCGAATCAACACACATAATCCCTATTATTTAACAACAAGAATCCTTATGGTTGTTCAATATATACCTCTTCCTCTAGATTGGCATTAAGGAAGGCAGACTTAACATCCATTTGATAGACCTTGAAATTTTTGAAACCAGCAAATGCTAAAAACATTTTGACGCATTCCAATCTAGCAATAGGAGCAAAAGTCTCATCAAAGTCAATACCTTCTACTAATGCATATCCTTTGCATACCAACCTTGCCATGTTCCTTACAACTTGACCATCTTCATTCAACTTATTTTTGAAGTCCCACTTAGTGCCAACCACATTTTTGCCTAATTTTTTTCTATTTGATTCAACTCCTCCTCCATGGCCCCTATCCAATGTTTGTCTTCACTTCCTTCTTTGAAGTTCTTAGGTTCTATCTTGGAAAGCAAAGGAAAATTTTCATGATTTGAAGTATCAGCCAATCTCCTTCTTGTCTGAATTTCTCCATCTTTGTCACCTAGAATCAAATCTTCTAGATGATTTCTTTTACAAACTCTGATTCGGATAATCCACACAAGATTGCATTCATGGCTTTCACATTGTTTCCACTTTCCTACCTAATCCATTGCAGTCACAAGATTTACCATTGATTGCCAGACATCAAACCCTAGAGCACTCAAAAATATTTTCATCCTTATGCTCCAAAAGGCATAGTTTGTTCAATTGAACAATGGTGGCCTGTTTGATGAGAATCCATATCCTTCTTGACCAGCCATATGTGCTCTTTAGATCTTCCTTATAGCGGTTAGACTATCTCCAAAGGAACCCACTCTGATACCAATTGATGAGCACGTGCTTATACTGAGAGGGTGGGATGCAACAATATAAGACAATTTTTTACTTTTCAAAACTTAATCAACCATAGCAATAACACACATGCAAGATCTAGCAATTAAGAACACATGATCTACGTGGAAACCCTTGGGAGAGAAAACCATGGAAAAATATTGCTTATTTATATTGATCTTCTTTGTAGGTACTGTTGGTGTACGTTTTATCATCCACCGAACATACAAAATAAAATGTCCAAAGACACTCTATCCTCTCTTGAACAAAATCACCGCATATGCTAAGATTGCGAGAAGGTCATATGGCGACTCCAAGGTGTCTTTTGTCCGGTCATGACATGTGGATAAGCTCAATGGGCGTTATGATATGTTGGTAATACACAATGGGACTTACGTTAAGGAATTCCTCACAAGTTTGGGACTTAGACGGATTTATCATTAAGTGCATCTTCTGTTGGGATTTTCAATTTGGGATCTCAAAAAAGTGTAAAAAGGATAAGGGTTTAGGGGCTCTAATCTATTCCTAGGAATTCAAGAGATGGTAAAGATTAGGTGAAACTGGTAACCATGCTTTGCTTCGCCTCCCTGGGACAACTACACGAAGTGGGTGCAATCTTCAAAGGGTGTGATTATAATTTTCATGTCTTGAATAAGACTGAAGTTAAGCATCCACAATCACAAGCTCGGGCTAACTTTACGCATTGAATGGAATCATCCATCCAAAGAAAGTATGAGCAATGTTTCACCATAAATCTATACTATCAAATCTTGCATTCACTTAACAAACATTCAAAGCAAATTCTACCTTAGTTCTAATCAAATTCTATCTTACTTCTAATCTAATGTTCTACTCTAATTCTAATCTATTATTGAAGAAGCTATGCAACCTTGCAAACCACTTGACAATAAAAGGGATTCAAAGCAAATCATGCATAAGAGCTTTTATTATCGGAAGTAGCAAAACGCAACAATCTCATACACTTTCTTCACACAAATGAAAATGAGAGATTAAGAGTTTATATAGAGTTATCAAGAGCAAATGAAAGGCCAAGATTAAAACAACATTAACGGCCAAGATTAATACATATCAACCCTAATTAGGGTTTCCCAAATAACATCAGTAATCAATGAGTAAACAAAGAGGGAAGCGGCATTTGGAGATATTTTCAAGGGAGTGCGTCCCTATCCTCTTGAGCAACAATGTGTTCTACAAACCAGGACACGATCTGGATGACTTCTTCCATTGTGACCTGTGGTAGCATGTTTATCCTGAATTCCAGCCCATCCAAGTCCTCAGCATATTCGGCAAAGGCACTCTCCCATTCTAGTTCTTGCTTCATGAAATCATCCCGGATGGATAAGAGGCTCGCCACCCTTGTGAAGTCCTGTCTCAGAATCGATCATGTGGTAGAGAAGAAGATTTCCTGAACCTTGCTCTTTAGCCCTTCTAGCTGCATGTCATTCTCTCGGACAATCTCTTTCTCAAATATATCTACAGATACGAGGTAAATCTTTGTCTAAATTTCCCTGATTTGTTCCTCCACTCTGAGTCCATCAGCTTTTGCTTTCTCCAAGCCCTCGCTCCGTACTGTCAATGCCCAATACCAATGATGGAAGTCATAAGCGGCGCATGCTGCAATTATCTTTCCCTTGATCAATTCCTATTTTGGGACACCCTTCAGCACTTTGAGGCATGGAATGAGCCTCTCCTGAATATTCGGGAGGTTGTCCCAAGCTTCTATCATGACAGCCAATTTGGAAAGGAATGACGAAGTTTGTCCATAGGCAAGTGTCAATCTATCCATGAATGAAGTCGCTTTTGTGCTTTTACTTGTCATCCATTCCATGGCTTCCTTAGCCATGACCATATCTTCTTCCACGTCCTTGGTTGTTTCTTGTGAGGAATTTAGAAGGGGAGAAGCTACTGCCTCACCCTGGTTGAGTAGTTGGGTCAAATGCTAAATATACTCCTTCAAGTGCTCAACCTTCTTGTATTCTTTCTTCTTTGCCCCTTCCTTCTCTAGTCTCACCTTGATAGTAGAGACTGAGTTATCCAATTCTTCAAATCCCTGGCCTTTTGTTGTTGGGCCCAGGTCTATAGTGGTAATGGCGTACTCATGCGAAGCGATTTCATCCTGTGTTTTGTCAATTGTTGGCACTGCAATCTATACGGAACGGTTGTCAGCTTTGTCCCTCTAAATCGTGGAGAATTTCTTGGCAGGCTTCTTTATAGCAACTTGTTCTAACCTAGCCAAGAAATCTGTAGTGTCATCTTCTTCTTGAGTCTCGACTGGCACCTATATCTTCATTCTTTCCTTCAACCAATCTGGAATGGTAGGTTATTCAATGCTATCTTCCTCTTGAACATTTTCTGTACTTGGAATATCAAAAACTCCTCTAAGAGCAGAAATCATTCCCTCTTGGAATTCATCATTTTGGATGTCCATTTCGTCCTCCTAACCAAGTATTTATGTGCCCGTAGGAGATGGGGGCTCGTCGTCATCTAACTGGATCGACTCATTGTTACCCTCCTAAATTGGAGAAGGAATCATTATATCAACCAAGGATTCGTCCGCAGTGGCCACTAGCTCATCAATGTTTTTGGATGCAATGGAATGAGATGGCTCCACGCTCTTTCTTTTTTGGACAAGCTTTGTATTTGCAGCTGCCTCTTTCCTCTTCTTAGTAATTTCAACCAACTCGACACTATGGGATGCCCCTGCATTTGAGGAGTATGATTTCGTCTCACTCAACAAGTCATAAGTGAGCATCATTCTTTTCCGCCTTAGCTCTTGGGTCTGTTGGTCAACCCACCACTGAGAGTATTTAACCACCGGCCTCATTAATGTAGTCAAATCTGAAAGCTCGGGCTCTGACCACTTCACTGCAAGAAGAGGCTAGTTCTCATCGAAGCATGGTTGGACATATTCCCCATCGTCCTGCAACTAATCAGGCACTCGGCAAAGTTTTGTTGCTCTCATCAAATCCACCGACAATCTGGACTATAACTTTTTCCTGACTTCATACTCGTCAGCAACATTCGCCCAGAAATCCTCTAGGTCTACTCTGTGTTTATACCTTTTTCCATCCAGGGTCCGAATGTGGCTATGAGGGTCAAAATTGGCCCTGGACCAATAAGTTGTGAATGTATACCATTGAATTTCCAACCTAGCACTTTCAGCTACTTGTGTCAATGGACAGGACTCCAACATGTTCCCAATGAAGAATGGGAAAGTGATAGCCACCTTCTACTTTGGCCGTTGGATGTTTTGGTAAGTCTCCAACTATCTAAGGACTTCTAGCAAAATCATCCTATTTGTAGGATACATTGGAAGCTTGTAAGGATTTCCAGTGAATCCCTGGATCCTTATGTACGTGAACCTTGGAAACTGGATAAACCAGGATCCATATCTACTAATCAAACTTTTGGATACATAAATCAGCCTTTAGTGAGTTCCTCCTTGGAGTATTCTGGTAATGTACATGAGGAAAGCATCGTGCACCCGTCTGAAGTGAGATTTCTCTCTAAGTTGCAACTACAGATAACGGTCATATGACTTGAATTCGTTCTCACCATTGCCTACTTTGCCTTTGCATATAAGTCTAGAATATCTATATGTCCTAGCCAACAAATAGATGATATAGGAGCTCATGTGGAATGATTTTGTCTTCTCCAAATTGATCAGCTGCTCGTGGAGGTTATCACTAATCATCCAGGACCAGTTGAACATCTGAACGCCAGAGGTGATTTCATCGATGAAATAGTACATCCACGTCTCAAAAGGCACGCCTTGTGGATTGTCGGCTATCCTATTCAACAACAAAATAATATCTCCATAATCCTCCTTGAAGTCTATTCAACGCAGCTTCTTGGGCATTTTCTTGGCGAAGGCTCTCGGTTTTTCCAACCATGACTTGTTAATATTTGTGGCGTAGAGATCAGATTGGTCTTCATACAACTTTCTGGCATCCTCCTTAGTTTTATATACAGTTCGATGGTGTGTCGGGATGCCAAATGATTCTTGAATTGCCACTTCGCCGAGATGAACTAATATCCTCCCATCAGGTGCAACAGTCTGCCTCTCTTGCGCATCATAATGGATTGCGCACTCTACCATTAATTCGACACATTCTACCGCTGGCGGAAATCCGGTTGCTTGGAAGATGCCATTCCTCACCATTCGTTGAGCAATTGGTGTCGGCAATTCATTGTGTCCGTACATCCTCTTCTTAAATTTCGTGAAGTCCACATGTCTGAGATCGGTGTTTGTAATATTTTTCCATTTAGAATTAATCTTTGACTCTCGCTGCAACCCTTTGCTGGCAAACTTCATCGGCACTTTTCTTGATGATTCTCACGGTGTGGTCATTAACATGCAGTAAATAAAAAGAATTAACATTATGTTGGCGTTTAAATTCGCACCTCTGGAATGCGGATTTGAAAACGGACAGCTATGCACAGATGAACTGCTCCTCAAATTAGGAGGGGAAGCTCCCTCTTGCTGATGGTGTTTGAAAGAAAGTAAACTAAAACTAAGTTGCCTATCTTTTTGATCAGCTTAGAGCACAAGGTTTTTTAAACACAAACGCCGCAACTGAGATTTTCTGATAAGAAGTTCAACTACGACTAACTTAAACTAAAGACGTTCCTAACCTCTCAAGTAATAGCAGAGCAAGAGAAGCTAGAAATTAACAAGGATGATTCTCTGACAAAGTGCTTCAATAAATTCTTTTCCAACAAACATCTACACACTTCAATGTAAGTTGAAATCGAGATCATAAAAGCATAACACAAATAACGGAAATTTGAGATTTTGGACCAAGGCAAAGGAGGCTCATGATTTTATTACTCAAACTTCTAGAACAAAGCTCACTTCTAACATGCCTGGAACAAGAAATTGCAGCTAAAGAGGCTTGCAATCTTACTCTTACACAATAGAAACAGCAATCACATTAACTCCTTGTTGGCTAAAGAGGCTCAACAATTTGCTATCACAACACAATTGAACGACACTTGAATAACAAATAGAAGGCAAAATAGGCTCAGCGTTTTGTTATCACCAGCATGGTTGAAAAAACTAAATGAGCAAAGGCTCTTATTTATAGAGAAGCAGAGGAGTAGGGAACCCTAAAATCTCCTTGCTTTCACAATCTAGAGCTTGCTCAGCAAGCAAGCTTTATTACTAAATCTAGAAAGAAGATAACAACTAACACCTAAGAAAGCAAGAAAAGCGGGAAACGCCAACTATTACATTTATCTTCTTTCTCTTCTTCAAAGAATGGATAAGAATCATTCCAAGAATAGAAAGAAAGCTTCTAGATGAAAGCCGCTTTAAATCTCAATCATATCCGCTAAAAAGCAGGAAACTGGGTCCCAGTCAGGTGCATTGATACCATCTAAGGCAATATTTTGATTCTCCAAGATCTCCTCGCCTTCTGTGATCAAACTTAGAGAATCCTTCACTTCTTCAACTGCTTTATGAGTTCTAACATCGCTGCCCGAAAAGATGACTCAGTAATTAATAACTTGGTGGCTCTACAACTTTATGTTTCTGACACCTCTCTTGATTTCCAACAAAAGAGTATTGCACAACTCTTTTCTGATACCTTTCCTTTTTCCATATCACACGTTCTCTCATTCTTCAGCTGAGATGATGAAGTTTTGACATAGTGCTGATTTGGTCTTAAACTCGAGGGGAGTGTATTCCATATTGAAAACCTTGAATAATGACTGTAAACTCGCCTATGTTCAGACAAGCTTTGAGCAACTTTCTATTTTTAGAATGCTGGTTTTTCGTCTTCAAACGGACAATTTTTTGGAAATTTTTCTGAGATATGGGTTTTGCTTAGAATTTCGTTGCAAGACAACCCAGATCGTCTGTTTTTGAAAATCTTGAATTTTGACTGAAAAAGCAGCAAACCCTAATTTCTTCAATTTTCCACCGAAAAAGCTGGCACCTGGGTTTTGTTCAAAATACAATTAGAAATGGACCCAGTTGATCAGATCTGAAAAACACTGATGGCTGATCGAAAAAACAGCCAACCCTAGGTTTTAAAATTTTCTTGAAAAAAAGCTATGATATGGGTTTTCTTCAGAAGACTGATTTGAGAGGACCCAGATGGTTGAAAACTGAATGCACTGATGATTTCACTGACATGCAAAATAAAAGCAGCTGCTGCAACTTGATGAAGTTCTTGAAAAAATTCTTCAGAAGATTGAGGCAAAAAGACCCAGATGACAGAAAAATTGAAAGCCTTGGCCTTCTGCTTGAAAAATTTGATCTTCTGGAACAAAAAGCTTGAAAAAGCAAGGGTTTATGCTTGCTAGTCTGAAAAATCTGATGTAAAACCAGCAAGGATGGATTCTTGAATCACCAAAAATCTTCAAACTTGCTGCTCCAACTTTCTCCTCTGGATGCTACCTGCAAAAATAATGAAAAATACATGAAATAATGATGTTAAATAGACTTAGGGTTTGATTTAGGTTTTGCTTTCTTTTCGCTTTTATTTTCAAAACCCTAAATCTCAGTCTCTTTGAATTTGGACGCCATCCTTCTCCTCTTGCAATTTTTTGAAATTTTGAAAACTTCGAAAAATATTCTAAGGCATGAACATTTGGGCGCCTTTCTTCAACAGGGGCGCCCACTTCTTCCAGTGTTAGTCAAAATTTTAACATTTTCAACTTTTCTTCATTTTGACATGCTACTTCGCCTCTGATTTCCCATTGACAGATTAACCCGATAGGCGAGAATGGTTCATGGCGGAGCCTGACTGAAACTGAGAAAGAAGTCCTGGAGGCATCTCTAGCGAACGACTTCATCTTGACCTCCGAATTCATGGGAGCCTTTTCCTTCCAGGGGCGCCCATTTCTCCCAAAGATAGCCATTTTTCTAATCTTCAAATTTCTTCATTAAATCCTCTTCTGCAGAAGATCTCGTCGGATCTGGAGCTCCAGGCGTCGGATTGACTGGATATTATACTCATCGCGAAGCTGACGAAGAATGAAGAGGGGTCTTCTGGAATGAACTTTGCCCAAAAGTGAGTTTAAGGCTTCCAAAAGTTTGGGCGCCCTTCTTGATTGGGGGCGCCCACTTTACCCAGACTTTAGATTTATTTTTAGATTTTTGTGTTTGCTTCTAAATTTTGGTTCTCAGCCTTTGTCGGACCCCCTGTTCAGCTCCTCGTATCTGGTGACTGCGAACTCCGATTGACGTGCTGAATGTCTTGTTTGAAAGCCGGATCAACCGTCAAGAAACTTCGTTAAACGCTTGCCTGCAAATTTATTCATTTAGCTCCTTGAAAACTTGGGCGCCCTTCTTCAACAGGGGCGCCCATTCTTCCCAGACTTAACCATTTTCATAATTTTCAACTACAAGTTTGAAACCTTCACTCTGAACCTTCGTCTTTGATTTGAATTTGCCGGAATACGACCAGTTGAAAATGCTGACGAAGACAGGCATCGTGAAGCTAGGCGGAATCTGAAAAGATTGAGCATACTTTTGGATCATGGCTGTTGAATTTACCCCTCCAAAAAGTTGGGCGCCCTTCTTCAACAGGGGCGCCCAAAATTTCAACACTCAGTCAATTTTGTAATTTTTTCCAAATTCTTCACGTTGACTTCAATTTGAAACCTCCCGTTTGGCGCTGAATTCCGAATGACTGAGTAATCTGATAACTGCACCGCTGAATCCACTACGAAGCTGACAGAAAAGTGAGGAAGTTTGACTGGAGGCTTGAAACCCTAAAACTGACATTTGATGCCCTAAAAAGGTGGGCGCCTTTCTTCAACAGGGGCGCCCAAACTCAACAGTGTTAGAAAATTTTCATGACTTTTCAACTTTCTTCCTTGTTCCTCGTGCATGTTCATCTTTTCACCCTCTGCTAGAAGTTTAAGTGCTGAAACTGACGCCTGGCAGTCGGATGACCTCCATTGATGATCTCAGAGCTCCAGATATGCTTCTGAAAATCAGAATAGACCCAGTAGGGCAAAACTGATTATTTTAAGATTTTGACTGCACCAGCCTGATATGGACGCATTTTGAGCCAATCAAAATCAGTTCGGACCCTGTTGGACCAACTTTCTATTTTTAGAAAATTTTGCCAGATCCGTTTGAGAGAAACCCAGAAAAACCCAGAAAACGTTACTAATTTTAGAAAAATTCTAAAAATAGTAGTTTTCCTAAAATTTAGGGATGAAAAACTGAGATCTGGGTTTTGTAGATTAAGCTGCTCTTAGCAGACCCAGATCATCAAATTTTAAAAATTTAGCGTTTTAACCTCTCATGCAAGACCTGCACACCCAAATTTTGACCTTTTTGACTGATTTGACAAGACTTTCTCATTTCTTCAAAATATCTAAGTGTAACAAAAAATTTAATTTTGGGGTACAACACATTAGTACGGAGACTTTTAAATATAGTTTATTTCTAGGCCTTTATTCAAAGATTTTACTTTCCGCTTGTTAAAAAGATAAATTTCTGCGAAAAAGCAAGCTAAAAATGGGCAAACTTGAGTAAAATTTTGCTAGAACTTAGCCAGAATGAATAAGATGGAAGAAGAATTGAGAAATTTAGCCAACCAAACTTCAAACCTTCGGAAATATCCTCTGGCTGCGAATAAAATTCAACTTGAAAGAATTTAATCAAAAATCCAATGAAAGAGTGCGCCAACTTGCTAAGAAGTACGACTTTCAGCCAAGAATTAATTTGCTTCCTCAAAAATCACGCCCTCCAGCATAAAAAAACTACTCTTCCCCTGAGAAAAATCAACCTTGCCTTGAATATTCTTGCAATCTTGAGAGAGATTAACTTCTCTTAAATCAAACTTGTGAAAAATAAGTTGCTAAAACTCATTATAAGGCTGAAGAGTTCGATTTTTTTTAGTAATTTCATCTTTTTTTCTTGATTTCGATTTGTTTTCTTCTCTTCATCAAGGCAAGTTTCTATTTTCTTTTCAAAAATCTTCATGGCAAGCTTATCCAAGCGCCACCTTCAGCTAAAATCCTTAGATTTTCTCTTTAGAATTCGATTTTTAGCTAAGTGTTTATTTTTATTTCTTTAAATGTTGGAAAATATTAAATATCCAATGTATTAAATTTGATTTTTCCAACCTTCTCATGGCAAAATTTTATTTACTCATGAATTTTCTTTTTTCCTGGCGTATTTCATTTACTTCCATGAATTTTCTTCCAAGTCATCTATGGCGAATTTTGTTTTTGTCCAAGGCATATTATTTTCCTAAGTGTCGGAATAAATTATCAAAGTATTAAATTGGCAAATTTTAATTTTCCCATGGCTAATTATTTATTTTCCAAGTTATTTCACTTTATCCTCTAGCCAAGGCGAACTTCATATTTATTTTGCCATGTCTTATCCTTTCTAACACTTAGGCTTTTTCTTTCCCTTAGCCAAGTTGGACTTTCTAGTCATCTTGCCAACAATTTTTTTATTTCTCTTATGCCATGGTGGACTTTAACTTGTGCTAGGTGTATTTCCCCATGCCAAAATCAAACTTTTACTCATGCTTGGACATTATTTCTTGCCCAAGTGGGATTTTACTCAACCTTGGACAATTTTTCTCTTGCCTAAGTCGAACTTTATTTTCATTTATCCTAATGGTGGACTTTCCCAATGTTATTCCCAGTGCTTAAAGGGGTGGGCAGACTTTACATCTTCCTTTCCATGCTCTAGGCGGACTTCATGTTTTTCTTTCCACTTGATGGCGGACTTGGCAAACTTCATGCCAAGAGGTAGGGCGGACATTGAGTTTGTCTTGCCATTTCTTGTCTAAGACTTGGGCGAACTTTCTCAACTTCTTGCCATTGTCTTATCAAGGCTTGGGCAGACTTTGGAGTGGGCTTGCCTTCTCCCTTCCATGTGCTAGGCGGACTTTCTATTTCCTTTTCCATGGCAAAGGCGGACTTCCAAGTCTTTTAGCAATTCTCATTGCTTCTTCCAAGCGAACTTGCCATTGCCATTCCCATGGGCGAATTTCTCCAGACTTGCATCATTTTCCATCCTTGATCGCCATTGATTTCATGCTTTTAAAACCCTCGACTTTTTTAGATTTTTGCTTGATTTTTAAATTTTTTACATCTGGTGGCCTAATTTTGATTCTAAAAATGGAAATGTTGACTCCTTGACCAGGGTTGACTTTCTCAAAATAGAATTTTTTGAAAATAGAAAAAGCAAAATCCCTAAAAAATAGGGATCCCAGATTGGTCCAAAAATGCCAAAAATTAAAAAAAAAAACAAAAAAACAAAAATCCTTAAAAAATAGTGTGTGTCAAAATTGACTCAAAGCACAGGGAATCCTCGTCTTCCAGACCTTTTGAGCACTTTCGTGACGTTTAGGCACTGTTTCGGGCTTGAATTCTCCAGTTGGCTCGGGTGTTTACTCAAAACTCTGACTTGAAACTCTTAAAGCAATGACCTTATGAAACTGTTGCGTGAAGGAAAAACCCTAAAAAGAAGCAAACTACTAGGGGTCCCCATTTGCAATGGGGTGATGTGTGAAAAGGTCACAACAAGTACCAACCTACTTTTACAAGTCTTCTTTTGTAAGAACCAACCCATTGGAAACACTAATCCCCACAATTGAGCACTAAATCAGGTAGACACCAATTTCTTCTAATGAGAGGCACCAAGCTCCCGATCTCCTTAGTTAGAAGGCACCAACCTCCAAACAAACAAAATGATAATATTTGAAACTTCTTGAATCAGCTCTAATTCACCTTGACAAATCTGCTATAAATCAGCCTCTATAACTGTTCTAAATCTGCTCAAAATGTCTACTATAAATCAGCGTCTAGATCTGCTATAATTCTTTCTCAAAATCTGCCTCAAATCTGCCTATAATTTCCTCTTACATCTGCTATAACTCTTTCCCAAAATATGCCTCAAATCTGAAATAAAATTCACCTTGAAAGGTCTGCTCAAATCTGTTGTAATGTCCTCTTAGATCTGCCATGAATAATCTTTTCTATTCTTCACATCAATCTGCTCTTATTCTTCCTCAAAATGTACTTTTAAAATCAGAATGATATTCTATTTATTGCTTGCCCTTAAAACCTCTTTGCAACCAATTTTTATAGCTTCTCCAGAGGGGGTGACTTAATGAAAAGATGTCTTTTACAAAGAGAGACGACTCTTTAAATATACACCCTTCCCATTATGACCTAGGGTGCACCACTTGAGGGGTCGGCCCCTATTAATAATATTAATTAATTTTTATTTTCACCCATAAAAATTTGGAGACATATTAGAGGGGGTTGGCCCATACATGGAAATAATTTAATTTAAAATTTTGCAATAATGAGGGTGCTAAAACACAAGGAGGTTGGCCAGCATTACCTTTGACATCACTGACAACCATTTTCCAACAAATAGAATAACTCAAATAAAATATACAGATAGGCTCGTGGTTGAAATTGCTGAGGATATTTATGATGTTGTAATACAATATGTCAAGGAAATTTTGAATGAGTTTGGTCCTCCAAATGTTTCCGCTAAAAAATCCTTGTTGAGCAATATCCCTTTCTTGATATTTGAAGCTCAAAATGATTTCTTGAATCAACCATTCATGGAAGAAGAGATAAAATTGGTCACCTTTCAAATGAACCTTGATAAAGCTCCTAACCCAAATGGTTTCCTATAATATCCCAACTGGAACATTATCTAAATTCTTGCAATTATCAACAATAATCATGTAACTGTAATGTGCCTATCAAAATAATCTCAACAAACTTGCAAATTTTCACCATATAAGCTCATAAACATTGCATCAAACAGTTTGCATTCATTGAACAATTCAATACTTTTGGATTTAAAGATCAAAAACAGCTGCATCTATAAATCATAATTGTAGACATTTTCACAAACAGTTGTCATGCATTGACTTTCACCGAACCATTTTGTCAAACAATTGTCATACAAAACTCCATATTTGGTAGCTTCATTTAACAAGCTGATAAATATACAAGTCGGATTAGAATATGCTGATTTAAAACCAGAGATACTTACATAAAGATAAGTTAATAATTTTCTGACCTGACTTGTTGATGAGAAAACCTTGAAATCAAAAATTATTTCTAATTTAATCAATGACACCTTGCATCTGATCAAGTCCCTGTAATAAAGATTATAAATCTGATAAAAATCAGATATTATAATATCATGCCCTGCTGGACTGTACTATCACCCCCAAATAAGTACAAACTCCCCACTCTCCTTTTTGAATGTGGCGGCTACATCTAAACCACCATAAAGGCTGTGGCTAGGAGATATTAAGGTTTTTTAACCTTCAAACTTTGATCGCTGCCCTTAATAAATGAATAGCTGCCTTCCTAAAATTGTAAAGCAGTCTTTGTAATCTTTCAAAGGTACGGCTTAAAAAAGAAACAGCACAATCTCCACTAAAGAAAATTTTTTTGGTTCCAAATCTTCAATAAATTTCTATTCATCCAATCTCGTAATATCATAAAAGAGCAAAGATATTCAATATAACTCAACCTTCTCAATCTAAATTCTTTTAGTGCACCTACGAATCCTACCTGAATCCACCTTGATTGACTAGGAAGAATCTTTCACCTCCGAAGCCAATTACCCATAGGGTTTTCGTCCTAGGGTTTTTGTTAATCAAAGATGTCCGAACTTCACAATGTGAAAATTATTAGAACAATGTTAAATAAGGCTTACAGTTGTAATAAAGCCCAAGGTTACCCCAAGTTTCCGGGACGGGGACAGCAGGGGACGGCGGGACGAGTCCCCAAGTTTCCGATTTTTGAGGCCAAAATTAGGGACGGCAGGGGACGGCTATATAAAAATATAGGGAAAATTTTAAAAATATAGGGAAATTTTAACTGTTCAATAGATAACATGGATAAGGCATGCATAATATACATTATAGAACATTCACATATAACATTTGTGTTCAAGTTGATATGGTTTATTGAGTATGCATTGATCTTAATGAATAAGTTAGAATTTATTCAATGGAAAGCTTGATTTTGAACTAAGAAAAGTTTATTTGCAGTCTATACATACATTCTGAGAAGTTTTAGAATAATTATCTCCAACTTCCCTTCAACTATGGCTGATTTTAGTACAAGCTGTTGCATATTTGGAGACCTGTTAGCAGGGCTCATGATTCAGCCATATTATTTATCTGAATGCCTATGTGCTAGCAGCAACTGATACTTGGCTCATCTTGAGATTATACCCTCTTTTCCTAATTTTCCATGGTTGTTTTGTGAAGCTCCATCAAAACTGAGTTTGAATTGACATCTTACCTCGTTGGGATGGACCCCAATCTGCTTTTTCCACGAATCATAAAGCCAGGGGTTTTGTAGTGGAAGGGAATGAGCTAGTTGTTGGCCATAATACTAGATAATGTGCATCCGTCAGCAATATTTTCGGAGACTATTAGAGGTGTGCAGTAAATTTGAGCCCGAGTCGACCTGATGAAAGTCTTTGAGATTATCTTGATCTTTTTGAAGATTATTGCATTCTGTTCTTTGAATATTTGAGATGAAGAAAATTGGGGTGAAACTGTGCAAGATCTTTATCAGCAGCATTTGTGAATTGATGACAGATAGTCTTTGAGCAGAAGCTAGAGAGAGTTGTAAACAGCATGTCTGTCTCCAGTTAGCAAATTCTGACAATAAAGTTCTAGAAAAAAGGCATCGGGAAAAGAAATGTGTTGAAACTTCAGTCTGTACCTCACAGTCTAGGCACTAAAGAGATCTAAAAAGCCCTATAGATTTTAGGGCCTCAGCTGTGAGTACCTTACCATGAAGGGTGACCCAAAGAAAAATCTGTGCTTTCAGCCAAAACTGGATGTTGCTCAGACCTTTCCAGACTACATGTGGATGGATGGAAGAACATAAGACTGAATGGGTACAAGCCGCAGCACATTCCCCAGTATTGATGTGAGGACATATTATTTTTTCCTAGCTTGATTTTGAACTAAGAAAGCAGATACTCTGATGATAATTTTTTTGTTTATTGATAACTGGAACAAGGGAGTGCAGCCTTCTGAGAATGATAGTGAGTTGCATTAGGCAAATAATCTGCACAGTTACCATGATATTGTTTTGCATGATCAGATGTCCCAAGGCCCGCTATGTATCATCTTCACAATAGAGTAAGACCTGTGAAGACTTATTTATGAGGCACAATAGCATTGAGAACAAGCACTGAGTGTTGGGTTATTCACTGGATTCATCTTGGCACCTCAGTACATAAACCAATATTGATTCTCGAATAATTGTATCAGTTACACTTATCCAAAGTTTCAAGACAACAAGCAGTGGCACCAATTTAATTAATGGGTGGACATAATTAAGTTCACACTCCCTTGCTATGAAAATGTGTTTTATGTTTTGTTTTGACCATGCTTTGATGCGGGGCACGGTTGACCATCCTAGGGACGGCCAGGGGACTTCTAGGATGGTTAACTGTCTCGAGGACAGCTAGGGGACTCCCAGTAGTCCTTTGGCGTCCCCAAGTCCCCTAGCCGTCCCCTAGCCGTCCCCGCCCCGGGGCCGTCCCCAAGTCCCCTAGCCGTCCCCGGGACTGGTCAGCCGTCCCCTGCCGTCCCCTTGCCGTCCCCCTGTTTCGGGGACGTTTCCTAAAAATTTTGCAAAAAGGGGGACGGTCCCCTGCTGTCCCCTTGCCGTCCCCCAGTACCCGGGACGGGGGATTTTAGGGGAGGGACGCGTCCCCGGGTAACCCTGATAAAGCCACCTTAGTGTCAAGTGTATTCTTTCCATTTTCTCTAGATTCACTTTTTAGCTTTAAGTGAACCACGTAATGTTTATCTGTGGTTTCTTCTCCAATCTCTATAAAAGGAGATGAACCTCTTTGTAATAATGATCCAATTACTTAATAGAATATTAACAGAAAATGAATAGAAAACATTAGATAGAAGTTAAATTGGTAATATTCCAATTCAAGCTCTATCGTCCTAGCAATTTTTGATCCCCTCTGAAAGATAACCTGTTGTCTTTTATAGAACTAAGGCAGAGGTTAGTTACAACATCGCATATGGCGAGATAGAAATAAGTGAATCAGCATCAGACACATGGCAAAAAAATATCTTTTGCACATAAGCTATCAGCAGATAGTTTTGGAAGACTAATCAAATTTATATCCTCTTGACTTAGTCGTCATTGATGGTTCACTAACTCCTCAAAATTCCGGATAGTAGTCATGTACCTTCGTGGTTGACAAAATCTTTATGGCAATCCACTGATTCAGGCTTTACCACCAAGAATTGGTCGACTCTTTGCCTTTATATCTTTAGCCTTTGTCCTTTCTATCATCTATGCTCATAACTAATCCTGTTCTAGCACACTCTAAAATACTCGCAACTTACTATACGAGTTCTTGCATCTGGTTATTCACCCACATCTAGATTTGTAACCGAATCTTCACCTTCCCATGTGTTTGTTCCAGTATCCTTTAGGATTTTTGTATCACTTGATAAATCGCTTTTTCACACCTACATCCAAGACACCTAAAATCAAATCAATTCATTCAAGACTACTTCACATCAACCCTCATATGAAAACATACAAATTTATTTGCCATTAGGTCTAGTCCTACAAAATAAACCATCTTAACAACACCAATAAAATAATCCTTGTATTTAAACTCACCATTTGTGATTAATTTTGCTTCTAAATCACTTTTAAATCCACTTAAATACTTTGACAGAACTCTTCGTAGATTTTGGTTAGTATAGGAATTTCGGGCATTCTTGCCAAATATGGAACTCAAATGATATCCAGTATCGAGTTCCACAAGCAAATTGTTCGACAAGCTAACTTTACTTTGCTTGCTCATGAAAGAAACCGGTTATGCTATCAAGTTTATTAATCATCATTATTTAGTACTTATGCGTTAATTAAGATTTGCTTTCGAACAAAAACCCTTCCTTCTGCATTGACATCAAGAATAAGAACAAAACGTTCTTCATTTGGTTCAATAAGCATTGCAATCTTTGAATAGAATTAATTGTTACCAATTTAAGAAAATTTTGGGTCCAATTGATTATGAAGGAATGACTTAGTGATGCAAGCCTCGTCAAGTTGCTATCAACTTTCTTTGAAGTTATGTGGGAATGGTTATCGGGATGGAACATGATGCCTTTCGAGATACGGGACCTAAGGTGCAACATCCAATTTCACAAGACTCAAATTTTTCGAAAAGCATAACTTTTCAATAGGTGGAAGCTAGGATAGGAAATCTCGTAACAATGTTTGAATGAGTAACTTCTCACTAAGGTCCAAAGATTCCTAGCTAACGAAGTCATACCACAAGACTTGGGAAGAAAATGTATCTTCACAAATAAACAACAAAAAGGGCTAATTTCTTGGAGCTTAATGCATTCTATAACTAAGAGCATGGAAATAACATTACAAGATAAATTACAGCTGAAAGGGAAATTGATTTCAAGATTCATGACCATGGGAAAGAAATCATAACACTTGTTCAAATTGGTGCCTTATATCTAGGTAACAGAGTCCAAGGGTGTAATTGAAAACCCATACAACAATATTCATTCTATCTCTATAAAAGCTTAGTAACACTGCCTTACACTATCACTTCTTTAGAATTTTGCAATCAGCTCTACTTAACAATCCTTGTATACATCTAAAACATTCAATACTTCTCACAAAGCAAATTAATCTACTCCTTGAGTAAAAGCCATGAAAGAAACATTCAATTGTAGAAAGCCTGTAAAGATGAACCAAAAATGATCCTTGATGAATTTATAATATATATTCATAAATGTTAAAGAAATGTACAATTATGAGACAATTCACTACAAAATTGTCACTGTATATTGATGTTTTGAGCTAGTATTGTTATACAAAATTAACAGTTACATTAACATCCTTTTTCTATGGAAACCTAGACCGAACATATATAGACTAATACAAAAAATGCTCTACTTACAAAATTTTCCAAGATCCTTCAAAATGGCTCTAAATTCCCTTTTATAGAAACAAGGGAGCAAACAAGCTTCAAGCCATAGACAGATGTCACACTTTCATTTGACAATCTTGTCCTTTAGGATCAAACAAACATAAGTTACAACTGCTTCATGGGAGAAACAAATCTTTTATAAAAGGACAAAATAGTTGCACATGTCGTCGGAGAAAATATTTGTTGATCCTGCAATGATGAAATGCAAAACGTGCAACTACCAACATACCATTGAGCTCCTTTAACAACTTTTGAAACTGCATACCTCCAAAAAACCCTCAAGGAAGATGTTGACTAGGTCACATAAGACAAAATAGGCTCCACCTTTGCAAAAAAAAACAAAAGAGCACAAGGAGACAACTACTCAATGCATTTATCCACCCACAAACTATATTCTACTTTTGAAGGCCACTGAAAAATCCAAGAGATTATGAACCTTATTGTTATGAGCATTGTACCTTGCATTTGTGATTGCTCTTGATTCCCTTGCAAAAATGTCCAGATTTGTCTCCAATTTGAACAAATCATCAATTGAATTGTCCAAAAGAGCTAACTTCGGTTTGCCATCCTTATAAATATATGATGACAATGAGGGAATTATGCCTACAAACTCTGCCTTCCATGCCTTCAAACCTTTTCAATTTTGATTTGAACTGCATATCAAGCTTTGTCTGAAAAGCAGAAACCTCCCCCAATAACTCTATTTGTTCACTTATTTGTACTAAATTCTTGGGGGCACTTCCATCAAATGATGTCATTTTAATCATTTCCTTTATTGAGGTGGCCCTCAAGATCCACCTACTCAACACATCTTGGAAGCTACTCTGAATTTGGCTATGCTTAGCATATGCTCTCTAAAGTACATCAAATGCACTCCAAACTCCCTCAATCTTGTGTAAAACACATGATAGCCTATGCCCTAAAAGGTCATCAATAATATTAGTGGCTATTGATTTAGCCTCTTCTTTGGCCTTCTTCTCTCTTTCCTTGCTTTGCTTCGGTTGATCCTTCAACTCCTTTATTCTCAGAGATAAAATTTCTCTGTCTTGCATAGAGAACTCTACAGATGTGGATGGAGGGAGTTGTGGAGTTGCAACTTGAGGTTGTGGAAGCTAAGCTACCACCTTATTGTATTGATCCTGCAGCTTTACATGCTTAGCATGTAACTTTTCATATTCTTTCTTCTATCTTTTGGCAGTTTCAACACTAAACATAGTTGTCTACACAACCAAAGTTGTTGCCTATGGTGTTAATGTATCAGATGTTCTTTTGATTATTAAATTCCTTGTGATTTCCTCAACAGAATCAGCCACTCTTGGCTTGTTTGTGGTAGGGGCCATTGCCCATATAGCCAAGGTCTACAAGTTAGGACTGAATCTTGACCCAAAATATGCTTGCTCAGCCTGCCCATCTAAAGTCAATGCATTTTCATCCTAATGTCTAATTGTATCCAGAGCAATGGTTGATGCAAGGTCCCACTCTGGCAACAAGAGGATACCACTTTCCTTAACCAATCTCCTTCCCTCCTCGGAATGATTCTTGAAGCATCAGAGTCCATTTCTTGAAGGACTTGCTCAATAATCTCCATATCTTGAAGGATCCACTCCCTCCTTTGCCTGATTTAATCTTTCATTGAACTCATGTTTCTTGACTTTAATAATGAAATCCTTGAACTCCTTAGAAGTCACAAAGGCATCATCATCCATGAATTTAGAACAAGCTAGAACTCCAACAATATCAGGGAGCAAGTCATCATTATAAAATTCCACAGCAAGCATATCATCAGAACCTGTTCATTCCCCTAATCAACTTTGGAAGAAGGAAAATGTTGATCAACTTCATCCCCGTGCAAGTCTTTTGCAATGTCTTTCTTCTTCTTGCCTAGTATCCCCTTCATCTAGATTCATTGAGTGATCCACTAATGGTTGAATTCCAATTGGCATGGGCTGGCTTGGGGCGTCATGCATTGAGGATTGTGTCGGCATAGCTTCTTGTTGAACAAGCTGTTAAACTTCTTCTTTTGGCTTTTGCTCAACTGGCTTTCTCTTAAAGTATGTGTTGTTCTCAAAATAGGCAAACATTTTTTCCATCCTCTCCATAGGGTTTGTGACTTTTGCAAAGGGACTAACATAGGAGGGGTTGTTCACTATCCTTTTATCTTCAAACTGGACCATGAATATTCATTGTTGTTTCCTCTCCTTTACTGCTTCATCTATTCTAAGATTTCTAATAACATCATCAAAAGCATTAAATTGGTGATAGAATTGGGATCTTCCCCTTTCCAATCTCATCTTGTTAATATACCCCTTAGAGTCACAATTCCTAGCATGATCCACTTCATCCTATAACTTTGCAACATTGTGGGTAGCATTTCTAACCATTCCTTGGCAGTTACAATAAAATGTGAAAATTTTATTCCTCTAGGAATGAGTGAACCCTTTTTGATCAATCTAAAATTAATCTTGTCAACCTCATTGAGCTGGCACATTATCTCCATAAATGCAAGCCTATTTGTTACATACTTGGGGAGGTAGTGAGGCTGAACTGGTGTACCATACACTATGAATATAGTACAATTTGAATGGAGGTAACAATCTCCCCAATTATGATCAATTCCCTTCTCTGCATCAAACTCCAAGGGACCTAAGAATTTGATAACCCTTTCTAAAATTTTGTCCACAAGCTTGAGATCCAAGTTATTTAAGATATTTTAAACAAAAACATTCTCAAACACTAAGTAATTAGCCGATGGGCAATGGGAATCCTATATGTAAGTCCACATTTTGACTGGCAATCTATTTCCTTCTTCATCATATACTTTCAAATTTAATGGCCTAGTCCATACCTTTTCACCACTGTAAAGAATCATATGCGGCAACAAGGAGTACCATTTGTAGTATAAACCTACCTTGGGGTCCTTCAAATCTATCAACTACAACATCATGTAGATTGGCATTTTGACCTTATAGTCCTCTCCCAATAATTGACACAAAGCAAAGTATGTGTTGATGAAATAAGCTTCAAAAATATCAAAGTCGAAAGGCTCAATCTCATCTTTGGCAAATCTAACAACTTTCTTATCTAAACCTCTTCTCCTATGTTGAGGAAGCCATAACACTCTGAAACTGTGCTTATCTTTATCCCATTCTCTTCTTAGAGAGCCAAACTCGTTGCTCACACTTGCAAAGACATTCAAGCCAAAAGTTTCAACAATGGATTGTCTTGAAATTTCCAACAAGGGAGCTCCCTTTTGACTTTTTATGACTTCAACATATAAACATCAATACCCTAATATCACAGCAATCTGTACAAACCCTTCAATTCTGAAGAATTACTATCAACCCTGAATATCAAAATATCAAAATAATCCACCATGATGAATTGATCATTATTTTATGCAAAATAACCACACCAGATTTTCATCCATTATGGCCACCAAATCCTGAGAGTTTTCATTCCCAAAGATCTTACTATCAAAACTAAATAATATTCATTCCTTCATGATGCTATTCCATTTCCCCAATCAACCTTTTATTTGCCAACTTCAATTTGTAGAACTGAATTAATAAAATGTTCATTCATAATATAGCATTTATTAATATAATTAATTAATTAATTAATTAATAAGTCTTAGAGAGAAAATTAAAGACTTATTTAAATATTTAATTAATTATTTTCCAAAGTCATTTTGGCTTAAAAAAGGGGACATCATAGTCTTCCCTTCCCGGAGATTGCTTGCCCCAAGCAATCGCAACAACCATGGCAATACCTGGGTCCCAAACCAATCTCAAAAATACTGCTCTGCCAATATGTTGCGCTAATCTGATATCAGTCACCCTATGAAGCACTCCAACAAATTCCTAGATCCCACACTATAATAATCCTGTCATGGTGCAATGACCTATGAAGCACTTCATCCCTCGAACAAATTCCTAGATCCCACACTGTAATAATCCTGTCATGGTGCAATGACCTATGAAGCACTTCATCCCTTGAACAAATTCCTAGACCCCACATCAATCTAGGACCCATACTACAAGTGGGAAGATAGATGTATCTCACCATAGGATCATCATTAACTTTTTGATAACCTGAAAACTCTAAACTCATCAATGCAGGATAGCCACCCATCAATAATGAATACACAAGAAACTCACACTCATCGCACCTTAGTTCACACAACAGAAGTTCAATGCTCACATGCATATACCAATCATGTGACCAAATGCCTCCAAGACATTTCTCTCAAGTCCTAACATTCAAAAAGTTGTCTCCAAAGAGTAGTCATCTTTATAATGTATAGACTCGTAAAGTTCCTCAAGGATAGTTTGATCTTCACTCAAATCTGATTCAAAAGTGGCCTTAACTAACCCTGTATCCATAACACTTCTCACTGATTGAAAATGTGTAGACATACATTCATCTGGTTCTATCAAGTTTGATGTCTTCATTAAACCCTGCAAATGACATGTCTCATCAACCCAATAACTACCAATATGTGAATAATATGAATTTTCCAATTCATACAAATCTGATTGTTCTTTATGCTTAGCCTCTATAACATCTTCCTTTTGCAGAAACTGGAACCTAAAGTAGGCTTCCCGTTGTTGTCTTGCGATGTCCAAGTGTTTGACTCATTCATTGACTTGTTGTAGGTGTTGTCCTGTAAGGGCAGCCACCAACTTAACCTTCTTGGCTCTTTGTATCCACTCTTCATTCATTCTTTCGAACTGCCTTACTTCTTCCTTCTCTATGTTATCTTTGGAGTCCTCAAACACTTCTTCATTGCTCGATCTTTCCCATGTGATAAGAGGTGCCAATGTTTGAAAAAGATCTTCACTTTGGATACTACAAAAATCAAATTTCTTGCATTTTACACTTGTCATCTCATACTGAAATGGAGATAGAAGGTTGCACTGAAGATCAGACCTTATAGTACTTTCAAATTCCTCCACCCATGAGGATTGCTCTTCATCAACTGTTGGTTCAAAAGTCTGAAATCTGCATGTCTCTCCATCATATACAGCTGTCCTAGGGCTGCAAGATAAATCATTGTCCCTTTCATCGGTGACTTATTGAGTATGATGCACAAACTCATGAAGCATAGCCTCAAGCTCATGGCTGCTCCTTGTTCTTTCACAAGCAATTTGACCCGCACAACTCACAAATTCATCACTTTGAAGCTCTTCAGTCCCTTCATCAAATTGTTCAAGCTCCACACCTCTTGCATTGTCCTTTTGCTTTTGAGAAGTGGCTGCAACACACATCTGATTTTTTGTTTGGTGCCTTGAGCAATGAGCCTCACTAAATCATGAGGATTGCTCTTCATCAACTGTTGGTTCAAAAGTCTGAAATCTGCATGTCTCTCCATCATATACAGCTGTCCTAGGGCTACAAGATAAATCATTGTCCCTTTCATCGGTGACTTATTGAGTATGATGCACAAACTCATGAAGCATAGCCTCAAGCTCATAGCTGCTCCTTGTTCTTTCACAAGCAATTTGACCCGCACAACTCACAAATTCATCACTTTGAAGCTCTTCAGTCCCTTCATCAAATTGTTCAAGCTCCACACCTCTTGCATTGTCCTTTTGCTTTTGAGAAGTGGCTGCAACACACATCTGATTTTTTGTTTGGTGCCTTGAGCAATGAGCCTCACTAAATTGAAGACAAATATCAACAATCTCCCTATTTTTGTTTCTCACCAACTTGACAGCCATGTCTCTATCTATGAGTAATTGCAAATAATCATCTTTCATCAATTCCAATGCTTCTTTGATAGAATGCAAGTGTGTGTGAGTAATACCTGTTACCAATCCATTTTGTCTCTCCTCAATTTGGGCTCTCCACATGAGGCCTTCAATGTGTTTAAGCATGCTATACATCCTTGATAACACTTTCACAATCTTTTCTTCCTTCACCATTAAGTGATCTTCCAAATCTTCCAATACCAAAGGCCTTTGTTTCCAATCATCAAAGTGATCTTGGCTGCCATTTTCTGATTTGTCTTCCCGTGTGTTAGAATCAAGACTGCCATGTACTATCTTTTCTGATTTGCCTTCATGTATAGAAAGTTTGTCAACATTAAATCCGGCCATCTCACTAGTGGATACATTACAATCTTCAACCATCTCACTTGTCGATGCATTATAATCTTCAACCAAGAATGATTGGACAGAATTGTGATCAACAAGGGCACATCATTAGAATCATTACAAAATCCTCTCCTTTTGTCCTCAAATACATCAGCATGTTTCGCAAACTCTTCATGAAAGTTTTTTCAAACCTCACTTGTAGTCTTCCTCTCCTCTTCTTGTGCAAATAGATTAGGAGCTATCATATGGTATTGCTTCTTTGCCAAATCAGTCTTGTAGCGATGACTTGGATACAAGTCTATGAAATCAATGAAAGGTAGTTCTTTCTTAACATACTGAGGGAGTGTACCATATTCCTCAAACATGCTAAGTATTTTTTCCCTTGTATCCTGTTGTGTTGAACCTTTACTTGTAGATGTGGATGATACACTAGAGTGCCTCGTTTGTGTCAAAAGAGAATCTTCATAATGAACTAACCTTCGTTGTGTTTGAGCAAGGTCCTTCATGATCTTTTCCATGACTGTCCACAACTTAAAATTGATCCAAACTGAAATGCTCAACTGATTTTACCCTACAAGCTGGCAGGATATTGGCTCTGATACAACTGCAATAAGCCTAACCTTCGTGAACCAGGATTATCAACATTTCTCAATGATTGCCCAAGTTTTGACAATGTTATTTGTCAAAACAATTCGATAGTCTGATCTAAAATGGTTATCCTCCGATATATGCAGATTAAGATAAACGAATATTTGCAAAACCTTACTTAAAACTCAATATACTTCCTCAACCAGAGACGATTACATATATATTCAGAAATATGGCACAATAGACAAAACATATGATCTTTATACCCATATGATATTTAATATATTCAAAACAACTTCAAACTAATTTCAATGCATAAATATTGCCAACTCGAGATGAATAACATATATCTTATACCACAGAATAAGCAGAACCTTCAATAATATTATTCGTTGAGCAATACAGCCAAGCAGATGATCAAAACAAACAGAACTGCCCCAACTTCAGAAATATAAATATAGTCTCTATGTAACATTTAGAAGTAGTTACCCGGAAACATGAGTAGCCTCTGCCTTATAAGCCACGCCCAAAATGCTCAAACCTTCAGATTATACTCTAATTCATACTAGCAACAATTCCACTTCATACATCTACCTGTCGCCTATCATGCCGAAACAACCAGTAAGCACCAGCAATAATAAGTTAATAACACAAGACTAGCACAAATAACCAATATCAGGTTTCTTGTCTTCTCTCGCTTTTAAGCGCCAATAGATAGTGTCGTTCAGCATATTTGAGGAATCCCAATCCAGCACACGTGATTGTCTTCACACCCAATGACAAAGAGCCGCAGTAATAATCCTAGTCAACATTGAATACGTATTTGTGAACTTCCATATGAATGGCGATAGACTTAATTAGATTGAAACGGCTCTTTCTAGTGACATGGTTTACGCAAAAAGAGGTTGCACCAAGATAAAGATTCCTGACCCATTCAATAGCTACTCAACTAAACTTCCTAGAAACTCCACAACTATAGCAGTCGATTCACCAAATGAACAGCAAATAGAATATTAATACAAAATGGTGTGATTCCATATCATACTCCTATCACGACCTCCTTCAAGGGTAGCACATACAAGAAACGGGTTGTGCTCTCAATCTATCAACCAAGGTGATGAATGGTAAAGGTGGCTTCAACCAAAATCGCCTCATTGTGATCTTCAACACTATTCTTAATAATAGTAGTGCCTTACACACAGGACCCGACTTGTGTGAATTGCAATGATGAGTCTAGACCGAGCTCCTCAAAATATTTGAACCATGATCATTATATGCCTGACTTCCAAATATTATTGGCACACAATAAAATCAAGCCAATGCTTGTCTTTTCTACGAGTAAGAAGCTTTCAATATATATATTAAAATCCTTCATCTGTGACGACTTCAACATATAAACATCAATACCCTAATATCACAACAATCTATAAAAACCCTTCAATTATGAAGAATTACTATACACCCTGAATATCAAAATATCAAAATAATCCACCATGGTGAAGCAACCATAATTATATGCAAAATACTCACACCGGGTTTTCGTCCAGCATGGCCACCAAATCCTGAGAGATTTCATTCCCAAAGATCTTAATATCAAAACCAAATAATATTCATTCCTCCGTGATGCTATTCCATTTCCCCAATCAACCTTTTATTTGCCAGCTTCAGTTTATAAAACTGAATTATTAAAATCTTCATTCATAATATAGTATTTATTAATATAATTAATTAATTAATTAATAAGTCTTAAAGAGAAAATTAAAGACTTATTTAAATATTTAATTAATTATTTTCCAAAGTCATTTCAGCTTAAAAAACGGGGACATCACAACTAATCCTTTGGGAATTTTATTAGTCTTCAGCTGAATCCCTTCATTCCCAAAAAAATATCCTTTGCATCAATCTTTTCCACAAAATTCTGAAAATCAATTTCCTGGCTATGATCTCCATCTATGTAGTGCAAAAATTTTAACAAATCTTGATCATCATTGAATACCTGCCAATTATGGATGTTATATGGAATGGATGGCCTCATTTGAATCTCAATTTTAGAAATGACACAAAAGTTATATCATCTGGTCTTAAAACAATGTTAGCAATTAGATCATCCATTGCATTCTTTGCCCTTTCCACCCAATCAATTGAGAATGCATCAAACATTTCTATGGTATCCCAAACAGTCGATTTGTATTTCTTCAATCTCTTATGCTTAGACACATATTTTGCTCTAACCTGGGACACAACTAACTCAGAGTCCCCTAACACTCTAAGCTTTCTGATTTTATGCTTGATGGCAACCTTTAGTCGTAACAAGAAGGCTTCATACTCTGCCACATTATTAGTACATGCAAATTTTAAAGAAAATGAATACTTGTAAGACTTACCACTTGGTGATATGAAAAGTACCCCAGCACCTGATCCTTCCTTTGAGCATGCTCCATCAAAATACATTGTCTAGAGGTCATCACCATGAGCTTGCTCTTGTGCTTCATCAGCTATAGGTGTTGTTTGGCTTTCAATTGTCTGTGACTCTACAACCCTAAAAATTTCCATATCAACATCTACAAAGTGCACATGCTCAGTTGTCTGCAAATTTTCAATGAGATTGGGGATCTCCTCTCCCTATCTAATTTGACATCCTTACCATCAATAGGGATAATGGCATACGAGAGATCTAATTGCATACTTTCCCCAATTGTTGCTGACCACTTTCTTGACAGAAGCATTCCATATTGGGGTGGGATGTCAACAACAGTCACATTCATTATAATATTATATAATCCTTTTCAGGGAGGCAGCCAATTTGAATTGTACATCTTTTATTATCCCAATGACTAAAACTTCTCTTGAATCCATGGCAAAGCATCTTCCAAATGCTCTATTTACTTGTAGTGCCAATTCTTGCATAATAACTAGGGGCATGATGTTTGTGGAAGCTCCCGAATCAATCATACAGTTCCTTACCAATTTGTTGTTCATTTGAAGAGTCACATAGTTCTGGTACTTCATTATTTGTACTTTCAGGATACATTCTTTTAATTTGTCCTTACTCTTTTCAGGTGTGGTAATCACCTACTTTTCATCAAAGGCTGAAGCTGCTCCATTGATAAGGGCAACTGCCTTCCCCTTATGTTCCTCAATTCTCATCATCTCCAACAAAGGAACAGATACTTTTACTTGTGTCAATATTTGAATCATGTCAATTGCATTATATTTTGGAATGTCACAAGTTGTTACAATCTGATGACTGGTCTTCTCTTGCTTGTCACCTGATTTGACTTATTGAGCACATGTAGCATCTCTCCTCTCTTGTTCTGCTTTCATCTCCTAATACCTAGCTTTGACAGGAGGAGAAACAACTTGATTCACAGGTTTTTCAGAATTCTGGATTTTGCAAGGTGTGTCAGTTTTTATTTTAAGCTCCTCTTTCTGCTTGCAAGTATGTTGATCTCTTTTATCACTGGCACATTTCTTGATAAATATGCTTCCAGCTTTGCCCTGATCATTATTTACTGTTCTATTTCTTAGATTATAGTTGCTTTTAACCTGAGCAATAGCAGAAACAGTCAAGGCTCTGATTTCTTCATCTAAAGGTCTTCTGAGTCTAATATCAGAGTTAGATGTCTCCACATTATGTATCTTCACTCCTCCTTCATCTTCAGAGAAGACTTGTTGATGGTAACCACCTGATCTACATCTTTTGTCATCAACATCTGTGTCAGGACATCCTTCATCAGATGAATATTCATCAGTAGTGAATGATAGTCTATTAGACATCATATTCACATCTATAGAGAAAAAGACCTTGGATTGAGTAAACATTTTAATAGTAACCATTTTCTTTCTAAATGGTGAAGTTCAATCTTGATATGGTATAGTTTACATGATGTTGGATAAGTTTTAACTTTTTGTAGATCTTCCTTATTTTGAAGGTCTGAATTTTGTTATAGTGCAGATCTCAAATTGTTGAGGGAGGATGGGAGAAGAGAGGGGAGGTGAGTGAAAGGGTGGGAGAGAGTGAGAATGGTGGAGTCATGACAGTCATGAATCATAGATAGGGAGAAGGCTTTCACCTCCTCCTTCAAAGAGGAGGGATGTATCAATCCCATGGGCAGGAGTTTGCACGTTGATTGTTCACGTGAGGGAACTTTTGATAAATTCAATTTGTGGGAGATACTTGAAGTTTGTTTTTTCTCTATATATTGAGCATAATGTGTTTGGGTGCCCTTAAAAGCACTCTCCATATGAATATATTTGTGTTGATATTGCTTATCAGTAGTTTTCATTTTTGTCAATCATGGGACTTTGCACTGAGTCTTGGAGTGGACAGACTTTCCTAATACCTGGAAACTCATCAATTTTTCTTTCCAATTCCTGGTATTATGGCTTGGGAGGTGCAATCACAAAAACATGCTTCTATTCAGAAAGAATTAGTAATTATGAATGTGAACAAGAAAAATAGTTGGCAGTATGAGATTTTTTAACAATAATGAAATAGGGCAGCTCTGGAAGCTAACTGGAAGCATTATGATGCAGATAAATAGGGTCAGCTCTTGGTATTCATCGTATCTGTGTTGACGATGTGAAAATTAACACCATAGAGGTTGTATCTACACATTGAGCAGCTTTTACATCTTGAACTTAATGCATTTTGATTTTCCAAATTATATTATTGAACAGCATTCATTTATCATCCAAAACATAATTCCAGGCTTCTAAAAGACAAAAAAATAGCATGCTATTCAATTTCAACTTTTAAGTCCCCTGGCATCTAAAAAATATCAGAACTACAACCTCCTTACAGCATCCATCTCATTTTCTTAAAAGAGGCTCACATTCCGTACCTGTGCTTACATTTAGTGCATTCATATTCTCGCTCTCCTTCGAGCATTTTTATTGCTCCAGATCGGATGACCGTTCCTTGAAGTGTAATTAGTTTGCCCATATCCTTTACTCTTACACGTCCAATAGATGGATGAGTTTCTGCTAGATCCACATAAAGAAGTAAGACATTCTGGATGCAGAGTATTGCTTCCAATGGCAGATAAGCTAGTATAAGTCCATGCTGTGCTCTCTGAGTTTCTTTCCAGCCTAACAAAGAATTGTGCAACAACCCACTCCACACACACCGCTCTCTCAAATAATTTAAGATTATTGATTTTATTTCAAACAATGCTAAGATAATTCAAAGGAGCTTTTATAAAGCACACCATTAGCTACTTTCAATTTTATTCAAATAAGCTACATTGCACCAGGAATTGAAAATGTGTACTTGCTAATTTCTGATAAACGTGTACTGGAAGCAAGGATGACTAGGTTTAGATATAACAAAATCTTTGGTGTAAAATTTTTTAGGACATGGAAGAAAATGGAGAGTAGATAGTATTAGAAACATTGAGGTAAATTTTTAAGAGTGTGAGGAAACTGAGACTAGGCAGGAAAGGTACTAGAAGCGGCTGAGAATTCTAGAAACCCTTGCAAACTATTTCCAAAAAACAATAGAATCATAGATAATATTAGAAAACTGAGAAATATTCTCGAAAGCTCAACTCCAGCATGGTAAACTTCTGGAAGCTCTTGTAAAAGGACTGAAATCTAGCAGAATTGTTTCTGAATTCACAAAAACAATCTGGAAGTTTTCCTTCTCTCTGTAGGAGTTTGAAGAAATTAGAAACCATTTCTCAGATGAAGGATTGACTAAAGAAAATTATAAACAGATAGCAAATATGATTTCTGGGATTCAAAAGGAAAAGATAAATAGACTTATTTCATCCACCGTTTCATGAATTGCTGGTAGACTTCTGCAAAAAAATAAGGCAAGTTCTACAACACCATTGCATGTGTGAAATAGCATAAACCCTATTAAGAATAAAGCTATTGGATTTTACTTATTTTAAGGTTTGAAAAATATTACAGGAGTAACCCAACAAAATAAACTTGATTTATTTGAGTGGCCCTGTTTTAGAAGAAGTGTCAATCAAACGAACATTGAAATTATGGTAAATTCTAAGAATGTTCCGGTAGGCCATGGTCTACAGGCAAGGGAAAGAGATTAATATTATCATCATCCGGATTAAGTATGGTTGTACATTCTCCCTGATATTTAGAGGATGAGTTAATTTAAGGCAGATTTTTTGAGAGAAGAAACACCGTCATGAACCAGGATTAAGCCTTCAGGGAAAAAAAAATCAATGGACAAGAAACACTTATTCGTATCAGGTACAACAATAATCTCTATTTGTTGGCTTGGTTTAAAGCACTGAAAGGCATCCATTCAGGGCAAATATTGGTAGAACAGATGCCCTCATTTTGCCATCTAAAGAGTAAGAGTAAGAGTAAGAGTCCAATAATGACCAAAATAGGTTAAGGCGACAAGAATAGTTGGTGAAGAGTATTCCAGGTGTAGATAATTGACAAGATTCAGTTTACAATAGACCAAATCGTGTATTGCTTGCCCGTGACTTAAAAAAATAACCTTAACTTTTGACAACCTAAAGAATAAAATGATAAAAGGATCGAACACTGTAATCCAAAAAGAGAAAGAAAAAAGTAAATAAAAGAAGAGCGATAGTGAATGCAGCAAGTTACCTGGGCAGTCCATAGCAGAACCATTCACGTCAAGACGAACTTGAACATTTCCCTTAACGGACATATTCTCTATGTGTTTGTGCGCTTCAAGAACCACATTCTGGAGGCAGTTTAATAGGTTTCAGCAAATACTTAAAATTATCGAGCCCCAAAAAATTTGGACTAATAAAGACAAGGTCTACAACCTGAGCTAAACGAGCTGCATTATCAAAAAGCCGCAGGAACCTGGCGGGTTGAGTGTAAAGGAGATTGGCCAAAGGAGGGCTTGCTTCCAGAAGCTCTGCAAAGCTGGAAGATAAAATGCAATTACGGATAATGCCGTAAATTATGTACATTAAAGCGCATTTTAGGAACATAAGTGCTGTAATTTGAGTTAGCTAAGCTTACTCGATTTGTAGAGGATAATGAAGCGTATCATCGTCTGCAAGAAGAATGGCTTCCAAAGCTTCTAGATAGTGATTTATTAGGAACTGCTGGAAAGCGTTGATATATTCATCCTCGACAACTGCGAAGTCGCCGTCTTCTCCTTTGCCATTGCCAGAACCCCTTCCCATGTCAACCACCAGACTTCGCCCACTGCTTTACGAAGAAAAATTTGCTGCACTCTCTCTTCTTCTTCTTCTGCAAGGCGGGAATTTAAATGCTCTCAATTGATTTCCTTTTGATTACGGTTTGCGTAGCTGGTGTATTTAAATGAATGAATGAATGAAAGATTTTAATGACGTCCACGAGACTAAACAGCCTATGGGACCGAGACACTCAACAACTTAGTTTGTAAAGAAAACACCGTTTTGAGAAATATGGTGTCGTAAGATGGAAAAACCACCCAATGAGAGTGACTGCAACACTTAAGAGAAGCAATAAAAAAAAATAAGATCACATTACACAAACCAATATAGGTAGAAAGGGCTTAAAAGTTTGCATCAAAAAACTTATTTGAGGGTTGTAATTAAGGGAATAGTTGAGGATCGGTTTTCATCATCTTTGATATGAGATGAGTAGAAGGGCGGTTCTTAAGGAAGAATGGGATGAAAATAATTAGAATTTTTTGCAATAAAGGGGCGGTTGAAACAAAATGGCACTTCATCATTGAATGTGTAGTGTATGAAGATATTTGTATTCACTTTGAAAACAATTTGAAGATAGGCAATTTGAATGAGTTATTTGAAGAAGCAAAGCTTCACAAGATGGTAACTTCCCTAATCAAGATTCATAATACAAGTGTTGCATCAAATGGAACTTGAAAATTTGTCAATGTTAAGTCACTTGGTCCCTTAGACCGGTCTTATGGATGTCATTAAAATTCCTTCATTCATTCATAAGATTTTAGGGACCCGTGTTTTTCGAATTGTGTGTTATTCTTTTAAATGTTATTTTAGATTGTTATTAAAATCTTTTACTCAATTATTTTTTATATTAGGTTTCATTTGATCTCTTTATTAAAATTCTCATCCATTCATAATACATCAATTTTTTCAGAACTTGTGAACGCTAAGAAAGAAAGCATCTTTTACATACATATACGTTATTTTATTGATATATTTACTTATATAATTTAATATATCTAAATAATATTAAAGTAATATTACTTTTATATATATATATATATTTTTTTATTTTTTATTTTTAATATTACTTTTATATATATTATATATAGATAATGTATAATTATTAAATATCATTTATTTTTTCAAAATATACTAAGAACAAAATAAAACACTATTTTTATGCTCTTCTTTGAACTTGTACCTCTTAATAAAAATAGTGATCTCTTAACTTATATAGTACATAGGTAACTAAGTAATACTAGCATACTCATTTTTTTTTAAATCATCTAAACTATCTTGAAACATATCCTCCTCAAAATGCTTATTCAATTTATATATCATGAATTTGTTTAAAAATAGGCACCTTGAGAAGGCTATCTCTTAACATATTTTAGATAGATTTTCTAATGATAGATATAGTAGTAACATTTGTAGTTTGAAAAATATAAGGAACATTATTTTAATGATTGTTATATTTTTATTTGAATAATAATAGTGTAGTACCTTTATATTATATGTATTATACCCCGAAAATGTGCAGAGCAGGGTCAAAAAATGGCGAGGAGGCAAAACTGAAGGAATCGGCACAGGCTGAAACTGGGTATTCAAAGGCGGAAGATGGAGAGATAAATGTCACATGGCATACCGTCCACAGGGTGAATCCAAAAAAATGGAGGAAAGGTCAGCCAGAATGCGTCATGACACTCCAAACACTCCAGAGGAAAATCGAGCCCCGTGGCTGCGCCATAATGTTGTGGAAGGGAAAAAAAACACCAGGAAGGAAAGGTAATATGGCTTGGAGTAACCCTAGGGACAGAAGAAGAAGTAGACGTGAGCGACCAGATCTTAGAATCGGGTTGGCGCGGAAAGCCGAGGTAATAGGAAATCCCATCACACCAAGTTCAAAGGCTACTATGGAGATAAAGGTCTCAAAGGAGATCAAACCAGATCTAGAGATTCTAAAAGAATTCGCCTTCTTTTACAAATTCATCAGAGGGGCACCAAATAGAGCCTCAATTAGGCTCTAGATTAAGGAAAATTGGAAAACGGAGGTATTATTACGATTTCTACCAAAAGGTTTCTTCCTAATAGTTTTCGTCGATGAGGATACCAAAGTGAGAGTGACAGGAGAAGAGAAATGGTTCATGGAGAAAATGCCATTGTATATGCATCCATGGAACCCTAATTTCAACCCAGTTAAGGCTCAGCCTTATGATCATCCAATTTGGGTTAGACTGTATAATCTTCAAATTGAATACTCGGCTGGGGAATGCCTTGAGAAAATCGGACGCTTGTTGGGCATTCTTATGGAAATCGATACAAACATCCTAGAGGGAGACATGTATAAATATGCTCGACTAAAGATTGCGGCGATTGATTTAATCCCCAGTAACATCATGTTACTGGCCAATGGGGATCGGTGGAGACAAGATATCGAAATTGAGACAAGATATCAAAATTGAGGAAACAAGGTATTTATGTCTTGCTTGTGGTTCGCGTAGTCATAGTTCCACAGATTGCACCACAGGCTCGATAGAGAGAAGTAAGATGCCACCCTCGTGGGATACACCTCCTTTTGTCACCATGATTCAACAAAGCAGCCCTAACAAACGGGCACCACAAGTAGAAGGTAATGAGACCCCGAACAAGGCCCTAAAGGAACCAACTAGACGCATAACGCCCCCTCCCACCAGCAAGGATGGGAAAGTTTCAAAACAAGCGAAGGAACTCGATGAGGCTGGGGTTGTTTCTGGCGATGAGTTCAACGCCAGGGCAAGTACCGATTTGGACTCAAATCCAGACATTAAGGATGAATTGGTTGTAATCGACGATAGATGTATCTCCCAATCTGCATCGAAACATATGGGTTTGGGTAAGATTGGTAATTCAAGCAACACCTGAGGTCAGAAGTCATCCAAACAACTCTAAGAGGAAGAAGCGGCAGCCAAGAAATTTACAAGTATAACAAAATTCTTAAGTACCAAGGGAGGAAATCCCTCCCTTGGGAAATAATGAAGATTACCACTTGGAATGTCAGGGGCCTTTAGGCCCCTGACAAACGATGCCTAGTAAGGCGTCAAATACAAAAATGCACAAGCAATATAATTCTACTACAAGAAACTAAACTGTCTAAGGATGAATGTTCACAATTCCTGAGATATTCTCGATCATGGGATGGTCATTTTGAGAACTCTTCTGGCTCCGCGGGGGGCTTGGGTATACTTTGGAAAATAGTAAATGTCTCGTTAAATATTATCATGTCCTCAGCAAGGTGGATGGCGGCTAGTGTCTTTGACCTAGGCTTAAACTGTAGCTTCATACTTATCAATGTATATGGGCCCATAAAAACTGAGGAAAAAGCCCTGGTTTGGAGTTCGATCCTGGAGTTTCTGCGCATGTTTCCCAGAGAAAGAATTATCGTGGGTGGTGACTTCAATGCAATCCTGGACTTGTCTGAAAAAAGTGGCGAAGTCATAAACATATCACAAACAATAAGGGACTTCAGAGCTTTTGTAGCGGAAGCAAGGTTGATGGATTGCCCCACTAACAATGGCAACTTTACTTGGACCAACCAGTGGGAAAATTCCACTGCCATTGTAGAGAAACACGATAGGTTCCTGGTGTCGCCTTCTTGGTTCAATTTCGGTTGGTGTGTGAATGCTTACATCTATCCAAACTCCACCTCTGATCACTTTCCTGTGGACTTGACAATAGCTAATGGTAGCGATGGAGTGAAAGCAAGCTTTAAATTCCAAAGCATGTCGTGGCATGACCCTTGCCTCCTGAAGCTGCTGGAGACCTGGTGGAAAGAAGTAAGGGTTGGCGGCTCCATAAGCTTCATGCTAACAAAAAAATTCCAAGCTCTAAAGCAGAAACTCATAACTTGGAACAAAGATAAATTCTAGAATATCTTCATTGAAAAGGCTAAGGTAGAAACCGAGCTGGAGTTGCTCAATGAAAGTGTGATTGCCTTTGGCATGCGAAATGAAGATTTTTTGAAAGAAACCGAATTAAAAAGGAAGCTAGTTGAGACTCTGAAAAGAGAAGAGCTATACTAGAAAAATAAATCTAGGGAGGTTTTAAGCGAAGGCAACTCTAAATTTTTTCATGCCTCAGTTCTAGCGAAGAGAGCAAGTAATAAGATAGAGGAAATCAACACAAGTGATGGTCACATAGCTAGAGGTTTAGCTGAGGTTGGCAGGGCTGCAGTGGAGTTCTTCTCCAACCTTCTGGGGGAACAATTGGTATATGAGGGACAAACGGACTACCTTGATCTGATCAAATCCAAAGTCAATGAGGATGACAATATAAGGTTGTGTCAAAAGATTACAAAGGAGGAAGTTTGTGTTGCACTCTTCCAGATGCACCCTGACAAGGTGCCTGGCCCTGATGGATTTACGGCCGGTTTCTTTCAAAACTGTTGGGATTTTCTTGGGGAGGAGCTTTCAAAACTCGTGGAAGATTTAAGGAAAACTAGGAGATTTGTTAAAGACATGAACAATACAATTATTGCATTGATCCCAAAAAAATCCAAGTGTTCCTCTTTCAGGGATTATAGGCTTATATCACTATGCAATACCATCTATAAAATCATTGCGAAAGTACTGGCCAACAGGCTTAAATCACTACTAGGGAAGGTCATTTCAATTGAACAAAATGGTTTTATACCAGGAAGAGAGATATCAGATAGTATTTTATTAGTAATGGAAGCAGTTCACACCCTTAGCACAAAAAAACAAGCAGGGATGATCATAAAACTCAATGTAACCAAGACCTATGACAAGGTGTGATGGCCATTCCTAATGGAGGTAATGAAATGAATGGGTTTTTGCAACCATTGGTGTGAATTAATGTAAAAATGCATTTCCTCTGTCCAGTATTCTGTGGCTATAAACGGTTCACTATTTGGTTTCTTCCAGGCGACCAACGGGCTGAGGCAAGGTGACCCCATCTCACCTTTCCTATTTGTGATCATGGTCGAAGCCCTTGGCTGTGCGATTAATAAGAACCGCCAATATGGGAATTGGAGAGGTATATAAGTTGCACCAGATTTGGCCTCAATCACTCATACACAATTCGCAGATGACACTACCCTCTTGGGCGAAGCAAGTTTGCGAGAAGCAAGATGCATCAATCGCGTGCTCAAGTAATATGAATTGCATTTCGATCAACAAATGAATAAGGGTAAATCGAGCATCTTCTTTTTTAACACCAGTCCACAACAGCAACAAGCTATATCGGATATTCTCGGAGTGAAGAAAGGGAAACTGTCATTTAAATATCTTGGAGTGCAGATCTTTGAAGGAATCTACAGAGCCAAGCATTGGGGTGAGGTGGTCGAAAGTTGCCGGAATAAAGCTATGGCATGGAAAAACAATTGGCTTTCATTGGTTGGGAGGATAACCATGGCAAAGGCTATGCTTTCGGCAATTCCTATCTACGTTATGTCATGCCTAGCATTACCAGGGAACACAATTAATGATTTGGAAAAAATACTAAGGAATTTATTATGGGAAGGGTCGAAGGAGGTGAAGAAGATCCATCTCTTAGGATGGGATGAAATCTGTAAAACGAAGGAGGACGGTGGGGTTTGCATCCGCAAGCTACGATATCAAAACAATGCATTAGGGGCCAAACTAGTTTGGAAACTATATAAGGAACCCAGAAAATTATGGTGTCAAATAATGCAGAGAAAATACTTGGACAACTTAGACCCCGCAAGAATCCTAACAGTCGCCAATCTTATTGCTGGCTCGGCAACATGGCGGTACATCTCAAATTGTAGATCCCTAATTACAAGTCACCTTTCCTGGCGAGTTGGGAATGGGCAGAAGGCCCTGTTTTGGGTTGATTCATGGAACAGATGCAAAAGTTTGGTGGAGATCTTCGATTTAGAACAACATATTGATTACTTGCAATCGTCCTACGGTGCCACCTTGGCATATTATATTCAGAGGGAGAGCATATAGGAGGACGATACCTTTAATTCGATCAACTTTACCTCACTTTCTATTCCCAACGAGTTGGCAGTCACTGTTAGCGTGGAAGTTGAGAGTAGATTGCTCAAATGGAGCAATAGGGAGGACACAATAATTGGTGCGGAGCGGCATCTGGGAAATACTCGGCCAAAATGGGTTACCTTATCCAATCCGTACAAGCTAAGGATAAATCCTAGCTGGTGAAACTTTGCTGGAAGAAGGAAATTTTGCCAAAGGCTGGGGCCTTCCAATGGGTGGCACTACATGGGTGTTGCTTAACAGCGAAAAGACTGAAACGGATTGGAACCCTTAGACCGACTAGATGCATCCTTTGCAAAAGAGCGGAAGAAGATGTGGACCATATGCTTTTATCCTGCCTAGTGGTAGGCTCTTGCTGGGATTGGCTACAAGCATCTTTTAACTTTCCGGGCCCAAGGCAAAATAAGCTATGGGACTTCCTTTCAAACTGGCCGAGAATGAATAAAGGTGGATATTGGGGAGGTATGTGGATCTTGGCCCCGTCCCTTCTAGTTTGGCATTTATGGAAGGAGCGAAATTGACGCATTTTCAAGCAAAAAGCCTTAAATTGTGAATAACTCATTGCTAAAATTCAAAGTGTTATCATTGAAACTACCACCAATAGAATCATTATAACGTCCAAAAAGTCATTCTCAAGATGGGATGAAGAAATTCATAGTTTGTGGCCTGATCTTAGAATTCTGAAGGCATTAGCAAATAATAGAACTATAATCAACAGGAAGGAAATTCATTGGATCTATCCGATTCGATTGAAATGCAAACTAAACTTTGACAGGGCTACAAAGGGCAATTCGGGTGAAGCCGGGGCAAGTTGTATTATCAGAGACGTAGGTGGCGGTTGCTTGTGGGCGGCCTCGAAGAAACTAGGGGTATGTTCGAATAATATTGCAAAGATGGAGGCTCTCTGGCTTGGTCTGCATCTCTGCATCCAACATGGTGTACTCTCTGTTGAGATTGAGGGTGACTCACTGCTCTATGTTCAAGCAATAACCTCTAGCAAATCTTAGAATTGGCGGATTGAAAGCTGGATAAACCCAATCAAAGAACTGCTAAACAAACTAGACGATTATTCTCTGACGCACATCTATAGGAAAGGAAACAAGGCAACAAACCTACTTGCAAATTGCGAGGTGGTCCAAGACGTCAAGTTGATGACGGGATTTACACCCGATCTTTGGCCAGGTCTGCAGGAGATACTATTGGAAGATATTACCAGTACTTGCACAGACACTTTTCCTCCTTCCAACGACTCGTGAGTTGTTTGGATATGCATGGCTAGTCATCGATACATGCGCTTAAGTGGGATATCTCTTACTCCTTCGGTTTGTGCTAGATCGGCTCGGCTATTTAGGATGGGCGGGAGTTTCTAACTTTGCAAATCTAAGCAATTTCTAAAATGGTCTTCCAGTTTGGACTAGCGTGCCAATGCATAAAGGAGCCTTTACATGCACAATGCGGAAGACTCTTTGACGTCCAAGATGGTGTTGTGCTGAGAGCAATCACAGAGGTCGTATCATGGGTCCTAAATGACAAGCAACACTGGTGTGACGGCAGGGTATATCAGACAGTGATTGGGGCACTCGTAGACGTATGCGAATCCAGAGAAAGAGTGTCTGCTGGCCCCGTGAGGATCGTGTTTGCTCAGAACGTTCATGCGCTAGCCAATGCTACTTTGGAGTTGAGGACCGAGGGCTGGGTCATCTTCCTTCGGATGTTCTTCGACCCTAAAGTGGTGGTGGAGGTGGGGGAGTCTGGCAGTGAAACTGGTGTCGAAATGACAAACCAGCAAAACGAGGCCTTGAGGAATTTTATGTCTAATGCATCGGAGGTCTTCAGGATTGGGGTAAAGAACACAAATTTGGCGGCCTTCACAAGGTTTATGGCCTCTGATTCGTGTTGGCTTGGCGATGGGAGCCTTCAAAAGCTCACAAACTTGGGTGGCCACGATTTTCCAAATTCTAGAATAGTAAGCATTGCAAGGGAGGTTTTGTCTTTGCTATGCTTATTTACTTTTGTGCATCAGTTTCTCCTTCATACGGGCTTTCATGTAGCCTTGGGGCTTTGTGCAACTTTGTTAATATGTACCTGGGAGCTACCCTCGTTTCTTGGTAGCACTTATCTTATAAGAAAAAAATAAAAAAAAATAAATAATAGTGTAGTACCTTTAGAAAACATGACATTAGAAATAAATAATGTTTTGATCATCATGAAAATGTATAGTATAGCTGAGAGAATTTGAGAAATGGTGCATTATTGAAATAGATTTGTAAGAAATACATCAGATCATTTATCTTCTAATAATTTTAGTCTATGTTCTTCAAATTTTTGGTTGCCAAGTTGCTTTCCCTTTTTTATCTTTTCATTATGGTCATATGTATGAAAGGGGGTATTATTCTTAGAGCTTATAATGACTTAAATAAGATATAGCCACAAATATTTATACTTGTTATTTATTTTTGTTTTATGTCAATAGTGATTTATGAAAGAGTCAAAATTTGTGATTTGCAAATTGTCAATGCCCAAGTAAATCTTAAGGCTATTTGGATCATGTGACCCCTTTGTGTTGGTGTAATTGGAATTGTATACATGGAGTTTTATCTTCAAATTGTATACTCAAGTAATTATCAAATTCAACCATAACGTATGTCGACAATTACAGTGGTGTACTTCCAAGCTTGTATATTATTTCTTGAACATACTTTATAATTCATTTACAAGACCTACAAAATAATTAAAAATGATGATTTTGTTAGTGTGTCATACTAATTTATAAAGCTTATAATAATGAATTTTATGTATTGAAATACAAAAAAAATTGTTATCATTAACCAAAGTCAAAGATTTGCCCCTAAAACTCATGTTTGCATTTTCAAAAAATGTTTGATAAAATCAACAAACTATGTTATCTTACATTTTTTTTCCAATGAAACTCATTCCATCAATTAATATGTATGTGTTGAATCTCTTCTTGTAAACTTGTAAGTTTTTCTCCTTCTAATTGAGCAAATTACGTGGTTAGGATTTGGACTTGTCAGTGGTTTATTGAGGCTTTAATATTGGGTATGTGCAACTCAAAGTGGTGTAAGTAATAGAAATGGAGAATGCCCTAGGAATGTTGTCTCTATAAGAGCTTGATAGATGACACCAATTATATATAATGTGTATGCTCATGTTGTTCCTTGAATTGCCATAAATAATGGCAATGTATTTTGACCTTCATGATAATATTTCATAATTATATTATGTATTTTTTTATGTTTAGCACACAAGGTTGAATAATTGGAATTTTTTAATATATCATCTTTGAGAAACTCATTATCTTTTATGGATAAGTGCAAAAAGATGGGGGGCCAAAAAGGGGTCTTAAGTGCCCACTTTTTTTCTAAAATCAGGAAATACTAACCTTGAACATGAAATTGAGGATAGTTACACTTAGAAAAAATTTAGTGCTCTAAGTCTACTTTATAAACTACTAATTTTTTTTAAATGGATGAGATTAAGGGGTTCAAAAGAGGGGGCCACAAAAATTAGTGTTGTTTTTGTCAAAAAAACATAACATAGCGACTTTTGTGGCTCCCTCAAAAGATTAACTTTTTTTGGTATTTTTAAAATCACTTTGGTGAGAAATTAGCTTATAGTATGTAGTTTATGACCGATTTTTCTGATATTTTTTTAATGAATAATTATTTTTTACTGATTTTCAAAGTGGACACTTCTTGAAAAACATAATTATGGTCGTGCTACCCCTATAAATTTTGAAAACTACTTAAAAATCTTTTTTTTCAATATGTGTAAAATGGGGTCTACTTTCTAAAAATGTAATTTATTTGAAATATTGATGAACAGTTAATTTATAAAGAAAAAATACCAAACATTGGTTTTTGCCAAAAAAAATAGACACACAAACAAAAGAAATTATAGACTAAAGGCTTAACATTGTCAAAATCTGATAAAATTTACATCGTTAGATAGCTAAAAGAGATCCTAACATTACCTAGGTGTTCAATTTGTTCGACCTTGAAACACGTGCAAACCTGATGCTTAGCACGAATGTGATTATGTGAAATATTGTAAAATTTGCAAAACATGTCTTTGGATGATGGGAAGGCACTCCAAGCCTTTGGGTTGGTATTCCAAAGCAAATACCAAGCCTAAGGCTAAGAGATTTCCAAAGCAAGAAATAACGTGAGCGCGTTATTTCATAGTTTTGACATGTTTTTTGTGTTTGTGCCCAAGACTTGCCTAAGCAAGACATGCACTCGCATTATGTCTTGCTTTGTGTTAAATGCTAGTCTATTAAATATATGTATATATATTTGTATGTTTGAATGTATGTGTAAACACTGAAAAATGTTTTGAATCATATCATACATTCGAATTAGGTATACTAACATCATTTCCTCCTAAAACCCCTCCTCTTTTCGCTTAATTAATTAATGGCATCACTTGCATCTATTAACCTAATTAACTTCATCAGGTTAATTCCCCCCTTTCATGCTAACAATTCATCATGTTAAATTAAATAAATCAAACTATTTAATTTAAATCCTTGAGTCTTCTTATTTAATTAAATAACCCTAAGGTATTTAATTAAATGTCATTCCACCTTTCCCCCATTGATTAAATCATTTTATTTAATGAATATCATCTAATTCTTCTAAATCCTCTAATTTTATAATTAATATTGTTTAATTATCAATTAAATCTAATTCTCTCCACTTGCAAGGGAATGTTCCTCCTTTGCACATTCCTCCCAAAGGGGAATATTCCCATATAATATTCCTTTGCACAAATTAATTTGGTTTTAATTAACTAAATTATCCTTTTCCCTCACCCATTAGATTATTTCAAAGAATATTCTCTCTCCTTGCTCATTTGAAAAAGGGGAATAGTCCTTTTTCTCAATAAATTTACTTAGCTTCGTGTGCAAGTTACCTTGTGACCTTTTGTTCAAGTTAACTTGTGACCTCTTGAACAAGTTGAAAGTGTGTTTGTTTGAAGGAATGTGAACCCTTGATTAAATCTCATCTTGCATTCTCATCCGTTGATGAGAATCCATGATCCATGCCTCTAATTTCCTCCATCTTTGACCGTTGATTAGCTTTTTCAATCTTAGCCATTCATTTCTCATTTTCTTTCCTATAAATAGGTCATTATTTGGAGACAAATGGATCCATCTTTCAGAGAACTTATGTTGTTGAAATCACTCACACTCGCACTCATATTTAGCACACATTTAGCATCTTTTAGTTCATTTTAATTGCATTAATTAGCTTTAAGCTTCCATCAATGGCTTCCATGATCACATAATGCATCCATTTAGCTTGTTTAATTAATTAGGGTTTGGATCTTTTAGGTTAGAATCCATTTAGAATTAGCTTAGAATTTGTATATCTTTATCATTTTAGCATAAATCATGTTTAATTAGCTTGCATCATTCTCATTTAGATTAAAATAATGTTTTCATACACATCTCACAATCGTTCCATCGGTTTTCTTCAATAAAAATGACTAGAACGAGCTCATTTATCCACAAGATTGGGAAAGCATCGTCATTCCACGTCAACGCGACATCACTCCTACAATGGGATAAGTTTCAAATGGATTAGAGTAGACATGTAAACGCTTTCATAGTTTAGAATGCTTAGTTTCGATAAATATTTAGTTTAACTTTCAGTTGAATGATCTTGTTGAGGTTTAACGTTAGTGGCTTCATTATGCTTCAATTCTTCATGGATTGATCGTAATCGGCCCATGGTAATCTGTTTGATCACATTTTGGCACTAGGAGGGAAAAACCAATCAAATTTAATCAATTTCTATCTCGAATTCTATTTTTTATGACTTTTGCATAATACAGCGACGCTCAAAGGAATTTCAGCAATGCCTTTGCTGGGTGTCGCCATATAGCAATGTTATTGTCATCTAAAAAAATGACACCTAATTAATATCATGACACTAATTAAACCAAAAGGTGACACTAATACTTTTTAGAGGTATCAAAATTTGCATATGGCATCGCACTTCAAATGGTGACGCTACCGTTGTCACTTTTTTTTTCACAAAACGACACCCAAGTTCACCAAAGCAACGCTATCGTAAATAGAGATGCCCAACTCTGGTAAGAAATTTCACTATTATTTTTCAGCATGTGTTTTAATTTTTTTGCTTCATCAAATTACTAACATGCCTCTAAAATTGTTTAGGTTTTTAGGCTAACTAGGTTTTGCAGGTTGGACGATAAAAGTTGAAGTGAAGAAGCATTCTCATGTTTGAATCTAATAATTGTAACAAGCATCTAACGCTTTTGGGGCAACTATAACCCACTTATTATGCTTTTCATTTTATGATTTAGGACCACACTAATTTTCATTTGGGTTTTAAAAAGAACACTCAAACAGGACTAAATTCAACCCTCATTTCATCATTTTATTTTAGGTTAAAAATTTAACAAGGCAACTTAACATTTCGCTTGGTGCATAAAATGAATTCATCTTAGCTTTAGGAGTTAAAATTAAAGAATTTTTGTTGTGTTTTGATTTACATATTTTTTATTGAATGTATATGCAATTCTCTCGTGCCACTCGACGATCTTGAGAAATAGAAACATTCCTTAACACTGTGTAAAATCACCTACATCTTTCAATTTGGATTAAAAATGAACACCTTTGCTAGTGTAGGGAAAAGGCGTGGTGTCTGTTCTCTCCTTGTTTCATGTAAACTAGGATGATTGAACTACAAACATACTTCCTTGTTATTGTTTATCTTTAGAGGGTTTTCCTCCCCGCTTTGAAAGGAGGGAACAACCCAACTGGTGACGGGTTAAACCCAAGCTCTTTCAAGTAGCTATATAAAATGTGTTTGTGACAAAAGTCATAAACAATAGGTGCAAATGCGTCCTACCAACAAGTTTCACCCTTAGTATATGTGTGATACGTTAAAATATCTTCTTAGGAAGAGACTGAGAGGCCTTTGGATTCTCCATAATCTTGAGCTAATATTGTTGCATGTATGGCCACCTTGAATGAAAGCCCTTATTACGAACCACTTTTTTGGAAGCCAAAAACCTTTATGCTTGTTGGTGTAGGAACATTTGTTTTGAAGCTGCCCCACATTTGTACTATTCATTGTTGAAACAGAAAAATCCTTAGGATCTTCGGATCTTCATGATTTTGAGATTTGGTGGTCCCGAGAAGTGTGTGTCATAGAGGGGAGCTAGTGTCACCAAATCTCTAACTGTTCGCATTGTCTTAGTGTTTAGAGAAATTTGAGTGGGAATTCAACAAGTAGTATCTTTTGAAACTAAGGTTGTAAATGCTTGTGAGTCAATTAAATACTTTGCTTGATTCCAAAATAGTTCAAACAAACATTCACAATCTTCCTCAAAATTTCAAACCCTTTGGTCTAAGTATGGATACCTCTTGAAATACCCTTGATATTAATGCTTTTCCTAAGGATTTATATCCTTAGATATTTTGAAATATCTTAACTTATATCTTAATCCATATTTCCCAAAGTTAACATAGGCAACTATGGCTTAGACTTCATCCTTTTCATGAAATGGACATTATGAAATTTATGATGTTTTTGACATAGACATCTAGTTTGAACTTAATCAATAAAAGTGTTTGTGGTAAAATAAATTCACTTAAGCAAGATAAATTGACACAATTCAACCCCACGTGACTATTTGGAGACTGATCGCTCCCATTGAACAACCTGATCTCGAAGGTGCTATTATTCAACCAAACTTTGAACTCGTTTTAATGAAGAACAAACCAACATAATTAGTAGTTTGAGAAGCGTCACTTTTAAAACAAAAGAAACACACATTTAGTGGAGAAATGTAGCAACAATATTTGATGAAGAAGAGGAACAAGCTGATATTATGGCTGGAAGGCCCATATTACCACCACTCGTGTGGCAATAAATATCCTTTTTTCATGAACCTAAGTTTCTCTAATGATCTCACACAAAATCATAATCCCCAAAAGAAGGTCTATAGGTCGTCACTTTAAACTTAGGCATCATAGTCCAAAAGCTATCAAAAGACACCTTTTAGCACTTTACCAAAATAGAAACTGGTTGGTGGCAAACTTTTATAAACATGCTTCAAGAAACAGTCCTGAATTGTATGCATTCTTTTGGTATCAAAACCCTCATCTTATTCAGGATAATGCACTTCTTTAAATCATTGAATCTTTGGGAGTTGAAAACTTTAGAGGCATAGCATGTTTCTCACTACCTTGGTCTTATCAAATAGAGGATCACTCTAAGTCAACATTGGGTCAAACATATCCTCCACCCCTCCATCAAAATTTCATCCTTCACCTCATCAAACCTTGCAAAAAAACTTGAATGCACCAACACCTTTTTGGCTTAAAACATCTATCAAACCAACCCCTAACTTAGCTACTTTTTATGTGAAATGTATCCTTTTCCATGCACTTAGTTGAGTTAGTTATCATCTTTGAACTAGTCTATCATGAAGGCCACGAGTCTACCTTCAAGATTTCCAAGTTCATCAACATCCTTTATCCAAACATCAAAACTTCAAAATAAAGTCAAAAGTGTTGTCCCATGCATTTGCAAAAATCCCTCCCCATATCACCCATATTTTCATCCCCCATTATCATCATTGCTCCAAAAATACTTAGAGCATTTCTTTTACCTAGATTCAAGTCAACTAGAGAGTTCAAACATTACAAATCTCATCACAACTCTCCCATAGGTGACCCAAAATTTATGGCAAAGACAAGATCACAACACAAGATAATCATGGAGAAAACCAAAGTCACATTTACCTCAAGTGATCCAAATCCTCTAGAATTTGATCCAATAAGTCAAATTACCCCATCACAACAATCATCATCTCCGTCAGGGCCATATGAGTTTGAAGACATTACAAACAATCTATTTGAACTTACTAGGGAGGAAATCATGGAACATCAGGCCTTGGGACAATTTCCACACCATTTTTTGCACAAAACTTGACACAAAGCTTCACAACTTCATCACTGGGGCTAAATCAAACATCCACTCCCAATCTTGCAACTAGCCTTGCTCAGGACTTTGTCCATACTCTTCCATTTGAAAGTAGCACACTTGTGGGTACCCTCAATACCAATCCTCCATCCCAAACCACTACTTGGACATGTACCTTTGGTGTTCCTCCCATTCTGGAAGATCCTAAACAACCATATAAACCCCTTGAACTTCATTACTCCACAACAACCTCAACATATCGAGGACACCCCTTTTCATCCATACCCATGAGTACCATGAGTGTTCCCACCATCATGCAAAGTACTAAGGACCAAGTGTCGCGAGAAGATCCAAAAGGGAAAGGAAATACTTTTACACATAGCCAACCCTTAATGCAAGTAGGGACATCTCTATCCTACCCTCTAATTGGTTCATCCATACCATTGATTTCACAAAACACATATGTGCCATCCATTATCAACCCAACTCAAAACAATCCCTTGGTCACGAATCTCATTAACTTGGGTTATACCTTGTCTACATAACTAGCACAAGGAAATCCTCAAGACATGGGACAAGGAAACATTTTTAATCAATGCATTCAAGGTCCTAGTGTGTCATTCCCATCACACAATCTAATGGCACCATCCTCATCTTTTCCTACAATCCCCTTCACCATGCAAAATCAAATAGGACCTTAAACCTACATTCCTCCACCTCAATCCACTATCTTACAAGGAATGTTGAACCAAGAGAACTCCCAACCTCTCATCAACAATCCACTACTCACTCAAAACCCATCACAGATGTCCCAACAACCACCTGATCCTACATTATAAGTTCATGCCTTAGCCTTACAGCAAGCACCAAAAGCTTATCAGCAAGCAATTCAGCAACAAAAACAACAACAATTAGCCTTAGTCGCACAAGAACAACAAGATCAATATCAGGCAGCCCTAACAGCACAACAATAGCAACAACAATAAATAGCCCTAGTAGCACAACAACAACAACAACAACAAGCAGCCTTAGCAACACAACAAGCAACATTAGCACAACAACAACATCAAGCCCATTAAGCAGTATTAGCACAACAACAACATCCAACCCATCAAGAAACATTAGTTGCTTAGCAACAAAAATAGGCCCAACAACAAGCCCTAGTGGCACAACAACAATAACAAGCCTTACTAGCTCAACAATATGCCCACCAACAACAACAACAATTCCTATTATAATCCTCAACAAAACATCATCAATCCAAACACATTAGGAACATATACATCAACACCTCAATCACCCTCACAAAATCTTACACCACCATACACCCCATACAACACACCCTCATATCAAAATCCTACGTACAAGCCATCCATCATCCCACCATATGTTCCTCCACCAAATCTACAAGATGATCTAGCATCACAACTTAAGGCATTGTCACAAGAAATGTAGGACCTTTGAATGGGCAAGACAAAGAAGCCTCATACACAAAACTTATTTCCTTATCCATCCGATCGAAACATCGCAATGGGACCATTCCCTCCTAACTCTGAGATCCCCGAATTCGATAAATACAAAGGGAGAGGGAGTCCCGTGGATTATGTCAAAGAATTCAATGTCATGTGTATGGAGGTTGCTTACAATGATTCTTATCCAATGAATCTCTTCCCCCAAAGTCTAACAAGTCCTACCATGGATTGGTTTTCTCAACTACCTCCCGGTATCAAAACTTTTCAAGAAATTACCAATAAATTCATAGATCATTTCTCCTTTAATCTTGACATGGACGTAGTCCTAAAAGAGTTGTAAACTCTCAAACAAAACAAGGGGAAAACTTTCTCTAATTTCTTTCAATGGTGGAGATAAAGAGCTAGTAAGAGCAAATGGCCTCTTCCCAAAGAACAAGTGGGAATTATCATAGTAAATCTAAATCCATATCTATCCTTTCACTTTAAAATGTAGTGCATCACATCTTATGATGAGCTTGTCCCTAGAGCCCTTAACACCGAGAGAGCTCTAATCTCATAGGGAAATACCCAAGCTTACAAAGATAATCACCCATGAACTAGTTTAAACGACAAGCCTTGTGTCTGGGCTAAGAACAAAAATCTAACAAATGATGGTGTGGTAGATGTTAAGGTGGTCCTAAGTGCTCCTGGGCCAAACAACAACCAAGTTGCTAACATTCAACCAACTACACAACAAACAACACCCTCTCAGAACAATCAAATCAACAACATTGAGTCACAATAAAGGCGAACCCCTAGCAAGAACAACTATCCTAAACGCAAGTGCATACAATTATCAAAACCATCATGAAGAAATTGGTAGAGTCAAACTTGATAACACTTCCCAACTTTAAAAAATTCCAAGAACCATAAGAGAAACTATCCCGGTACAACAAGAATGATATTTGTGACTTTCACAAGATCAAAGGACATAAAATGACAAACTGCATGAGGCTCAAAAACATCATCCAAGACCTTATTAAGAACGATACCATATTTGTTGAAGTACCCGTCGGTAATCAGGATCTTAAGATATAAAAGAACCCTATGTCGAATCATAGCAAAGGGAAAAACACTAGGAAAGCTAAAGATTACACAAACGTGTGCCATACCTATTATAATGTGGTCGCTCCCTATGATAATGTCATCATCGTTGTCACCATCAAAGGGCATAGTGCTAAGTGTGGAGTCACCACACAATGTGGCAAAGTCACCATTTAAGGAGTCCCACCTTAATCTAGGGCACAACCTACTTAGATGACGACAAGCACTGTCAAGTATAACCTCTTAGAGCAACTTAAAAAGACCCGCGCATAGATATCAATCTTAGAGCTATTGCGGCTATCACTCACACATAGGGAAATCTTAGAAAAAGCTTTATCAGAATCATTTGTCCTTGAGGATATTGATACAAATTAGTTTTCCAGCTATGGTAGGCCATATCACTAATCACCTTCTCAGAACAAGACCTACTATCACAGCCATCTCATAACCGTGCTTTACACCTTGAGTTTATCATTCATAAGAACAAGGTTAAAAGAGTCTTAGTGGATGGAAGTGTTGGTCTAAACATTTGCACCCTTCTGTTGATCAAAAGTCTAAGCTATTTGGAGAATACTATTGAGAAGACAAAGAGCACCACCATTAGGGCATATGACAACCAAGAATGGGCATCAGAAGGCATCATTGCACTACCCATCCAAGTGGTTCCCCTCATTGTAGAAATTGCATGTCAAGTGTTAGAATTGGATCTTCCTTACAACATATTGCTTCCACCTACCATCAATGTGTAAAATTTCCTTTGAAGGGTAGAGAAATTACCATCCATAGAGATCCTGAGCCTTTTTACTATTGCAAAAAAAATCGAGGCCAAGTTCTATAAAATCCCCCAAATACCTAAGAATGATGAAGGTCCTACACCTTCTACCTCATTTGTTGACCCATCATCCCTTGCATCTACCTTTGAAACAAAAGCGCTCATAATGCAAAGCATACACAACATCAAAGCAATGATCCAATATGATGGTTGTGGAGACTATAAGCCAACAAAGGATACTTTTTTGTTGGGGAAGTTACCTCTTTCTCCGAAATCTCATGGGAAACCCAAACCTAGCAACAACATCTTGGAAACTATCAAAATGGCAACTATGACCTTCACCAAATAGGGGGACTTGAACAAGGAAGATGTCTCTAAACTACTCTATCAGGATGAATGACCTATCCCCATTCTTCCCATGGAAGATGAGAACAAAGGCTTACAGCTAATGAAGGGCATGGGTTATACCAAGAATGAGAAATTGGGACAAAATGAAGATGGTTTTCTAGAACCTATCATTCTTGAGAAACGTCTGAAGAATCTTGGTCTAGGTTGTACTACTAGTAAGGTTACCCTTATCGGCAAAGGTACTTCTGCTAAACGGGTTGAGGCTTCCACTTGGTTACCGACATTGCATGATACTACCCTAGATGACTTCCCCCTTGATGTTGTTGACCTATTTTAAAATAAGTACTTCATGATATCTACATCATCCTTCACCCCAAGCAACCAACCAAATGAAATATGCATAGTGTACCCACAACTCATTGACTTGGACCAACAAGGACCACCAATTATGGATTTATTCAAAAATGATGAAGTGGTCTCAGAATTCATTGGACTCAATGACAACTTACCATGGGAAAATCACAAGGTAGGTTTTCACATACAACTAGACACAAGAGCATACTATGTGGAGATGATTGAGTCCTTCAATCACAAAATTGATAATATGCAACTAACTTGTAGTGAAAACCACACTGTGGCACTTTTTGATTCCAAAATAGTAAAAAGAAAGGACATATCTGAGGGTGACAACCTCTCTAAGGTTCCCAAAGATGAGGGATTCAATCTCCCCCTTAGTGTGATACATCTAGAGAAATCAGTCGTGTTGGCAAAAAAGGCCACTCTAGTCAATGTAGGAACATAATAAGCACCCAAGATCACTTTCTACATTGCACCCTTGTTGGATGAAGAACAAAAGAATCTGGACGCATTCATGAAAGAGTGAAGAGCTAACTTTGCATGGTCATACACAATTATGCCAGGTCTTGATCGAAAAGTGGTAGTACATCATCTAGTAGTCTATCTCGAAGCCAAATTAGTGAGGTAAAAGTTAAGGAAGATGCACCCTCAAATAGCACTCTTGGTCAAACTTGAGTTACAAAAGCTTCTTGACGTTAGATTCATTTAATCGATAGATTATCTTGAGTGGGTTTCAAACCTAGTACCAGTATCAAAACCCACTGGGGGCATCAGAATATGCACTGATTTCAAAGACTTAAACAAAGCATTCCTGAAAGATGATTTCCCTCTCCCTAACATCGACATCATAGTAGATTTAACAATTGGGCATGAAACATTGTCACTCATGGATGGTTTTTTAGGCTATAATTAAATCATGATCGCCAAGGAGAATCAACACAAAACTACATTCACTTGTCCATAAGGAACATATTGTTGGACCATGATGTCATTTGGGCTAAAGAATGTAGGAGCAACCTATCAGAGAGCAATGACCCTCATCTTTCATGACATGATCCACAAAAACAGTTGAAGATTATGTGGATGATATTTAGGAAAAATCAAAGAAAATGAGTGAACACATACAAGTCTTAGGACCCATCTTCGATAGACTTGAAGAATACAAAGTAAGGCTAAATCCAAAAAAGTGTGTCTTTGGGGTGACATCAAAAAATATTCTTGGCTATATCGTCTCATAAAGAGGGATAGAAATTGACTTAGCAAAAGTAAAAGCCATCCTAAACATGGAACCACCACAGAAGATTCATAACACAACTATCAGACAAAATCCACCCCTTTTTGCACCTTCTCCATAAAGGAATAACTTACAAGTGGGATGAGAAGAGTGATAAAGCATTCCAAAAAATCAAAGACTACCTATTGACACCTCCAGTGCTCATGCCACCAATACCGAACAAACCACTGATCCTGTATATCTCAGCAACATCAGCAACACTAGGTGCTCTTCTGGTGCAACATGACGAAAATGGGAAGGAAAGAGCTATATACTACATCAGTAGGACCTTAGTGGGCTATGAAATGAACTATTCATCCATTGATAAATCCTTCTTAGAATTGGTTTTTGCTTCACATAAATTTAGACACTACATGTTGTCACATCAAATCAAACTCATTGTAAAGATTGATCCATTGAAATACCTGTTATCCAAAGTAATTCTCACTTGGTGAATGGACAAATGGGTAATGATCTTAACTAAAGATGAATTGGAAGAGGCACCTGTCTATGCAGAGAACCCATTGATATATGAATTCCCTGATGAATCAGTTTTCCTTGTCAATCTCACAAGTTAGTGGAAAATGTACTTTGATGGATCATTCACTTAACATGGACCAAGAGCAGGTATTCTCTTCATTACCCCTTAAGGAGATTGCATCCCAAAGTCATATAGGCTATCATTTCCGTGTACTAACAATATTGTTGAGTACAAATCCCTAATCATAGGTCTAAGAATAGCAGTTCAATGGAAAATACAAGAAATAAAAGTCTATGGAGACTCACAACTAGTTATCAACCAAGTCAATGACGACTATCAAACTAAGGATGACAAGCTTACTCCTTACAAAAAGATGGTAGAAAGTATCAAGGACCTTTTCATAGATATAACTTTTGAGTAGATTTCTCACATGAAGAATAGAGCAAAAAATGCTATGGCAACAATCAAATCACTATTAGACATGTCAAACAACATCTTGCAATGTGAATTCTTGGTAGAAAAACTTCTCGTACCAACTTGCAAAATCCCTGAATTTGAATTCGTGTGTGTCATTGCTGGTCACGGATCCCCATGCTATCATGAAATCTTTACCTACCTAAGCAGAGGAACCCTCCCATTCGATATCACCCTGAACCTTAAGAAGACCTTTGTTAAAAAGGAATCCTAATTCATGATCCTAGGCGATACCCTTTACTGCTGAAGCATCGAGGGGACATTACTACGATGTCTTAGCCAAGAGGAAGCCTTGAATACTTTAACAAAAGTACACAATGGCCTATGTGGTTCCCATTCTAGTGGTATGACTTTAGATAAGAAACTGTTGAGGATGGGATACTACTGGCCAACCATGGAAAGAGAAGATCGTTAGTATGTGCAAAAATGTGTCCAATGTCAGCAACATAGAGATTTGATTCATGTTCCAGCTCAGGAATTGCAACCAATGATAACATGTTGGCCTTTCTTGTAGTGGGGACTCGACCTCATGGGAAAGATCACTCCAACCTCATATAATGGCCACAAGTTTATCATAATAGCCACTAAATACTTTACTATTTAGGCCTATCAAACCACTCTTTGGGCCTATCAAACCAGTATCTGCATGCCTATCGGTGCAACCCCTTTCTCCTAATCACTGCGAGTGTCACCACAAAACTTGATCATGGATGAAGAGTATAGAGTATCTTGGTTGAATGAGCTATAATTCTTGTATTAGCATCATCTTGATGCCCTTAATCACTTGCAAGCATATAAAAACCAACTGAAATGGAGCTATAACAAGAAAATAAAATATCGGTCCTTCCAGGTAGGGGATCTTGTCTTAAAACAAAATCAGAAGAACCTTCCAAGTAGGGGTCCGTCTTGTTGATCCTGGCCATCCTAGACATCCTTTCCTCTGCCTCTACCTACACCCCTCCCTCTTGGTCTCCTTCATGGAGGTGCACCTACTAGATTTGTCAATCGACAAGGGGGTGTGAACCATGCATCATATGCAGGTGTCATATAAGCATATGCTTGTCCCTAATCATATTCCCATGATCGAGAAACCAGCTAACGAAATCCCTCCACCACCTCATGGGTTGGGATCGTAGGTCCCCACGCTCCTAACTCTCACGATGACTTAGTGAAGATGGCGGTGTATGCATCATCTGGCCTATCCTTCTTGTCTCCAAACTGTCTTGCCACCCTATTTGGTAGGTATCTCTCAATGATGGTATGATCTTTACCCTATATGTATCAGATATTTCGAGCAAAGAATATTTGTTGAACGTCATTGTACCATGCTGGCGTTTGAAGCTAGGGTCGCCATCTAAAAACTATCATATCATCAATGACCCCACGCTAGTAGGAAATTCCAAGCTTCCATGTGTGTTGTAAAGTAATGGCCCCCTGTACCTCGAAACAACAATATCATCTGGGTCTACATCCATCATCTGAATAATTAGTTGTAGCACAAGGATGTTCTCCCAAGCACAAATGTGCAGTAACGTCACCCCTATGTCGATTGCCCTGTTATCGCAGTAGACAAAATCATGCATGTCATGGTATAGAGATTCCAACATCACTGGGCCCCGAGCATACTAAGTCCTCTAAAACATCTTGTTCCAAGCCAGGCCCCATCCCAAATTGAATCCTTTGCTCCATCAATATGGAGTAACCAAGCTTGAGATGATTCCTGCAATAATCAATTTGAAAGTGAGAACCCGACCTCGATACATCTCGAGGCCTATCTGTGAAGTGACTAGAATGATGTCCTCCAAGTCCATCACCTCATGTCACGCATTGTAACAGATGTCAAAATCATATATTACACACTCACCACGTATCGACAAACATAATATTCACCATACATCCTCTAGCATCATTGTCGCCTCGCCAATAGTAAGGTGGAACGACAAGGTCTCGCTATACCATCACTTGCACAACATTGTCATCATCGCCAAGTGTGCTTGGACGATGGGTATGTACGCAACATACCACAGGCCAATCTCCCCCAAGTGCTCTTGTCGCAACTCAGATAAATTACCAAGTCTGGACAAAACTGTGTGTCGGTGCTCACAAGACATCAAAGGCGGAATAACCTCTTGCACCCACAAAGCGCGCAAGGTCAATTTTTTTTTTTGGCTAAGCTTGGAATTTGCGTCCCCAAAATGACAATAGTGTCACTATTTACAATAGCATCGCTATAATTCAAATTTTAAATTGCGACACCCAAGGCATTTAAAATGTAAATCTCAAGTTGTGTCGCTAAACACATATGCGTCATGATTTAGCTTTGGCAAAACTGTAACCCTAATTTTTGAATTAAAAGAAGGGTCGCTAAACACATATGTGTCACAATTTAGAATTTGAAACTCTAATTCTAAATTGTGAACTGTGTCGCAATTCACATATGTGTCACTAAAAATAAAATTAATGTTGTTGATTCTCAAAATAGCATCATTCTAGAGCGACACTGCCAAAGTTTAAATTTCAAAAGGCATTAAATGCATGAAAAAGTCAAATTTCAAAATCACATACTGATGGTCCTGCACTTGGAAGCCTCGGGTACTCTCGAACCTGGTCGGAAATGTGTTGTGGGAGCACTCATTGTGCCATTTCGTTAGAGGGTCAAAGCTCAAAATGCAAGAATTCTCTAAGGTGTGAATGCACTAATGAATTGAAAGTGACCCTTCCTCACCTATTTATGCTTGCAAATTAGGGTTTTTTGCCCTAATTTAACCATAAAGCTAGGGTATTTCATCATTTTCACTAATTTTTTGAAACTAAGGCTTATTTTGTATCGCTTTTTGTGTTTTTGGCATGTTTTTTGCATCCTAGAGCCTTTCCAGACCCCTTGGATGACATTTTAACCTTTGTCAAGAAATCAACCCAAAATTTAAAAAAATCGCTCAATTTCTTGAGGGGGCAAGGAACTAGTATTCCTTCCGCTGGGGTAGCAGTGGGGCATCTTAAAAAAAAATAAAAAATTATTTTTTGATTTAAGCCGCAGTTTTTTATTTGAATAGTATTAGTCTTTGAACTGAAGCAATAGGTACCTCGCTTCAAAGAGGGGAAAATTATAGACACTGAAAAATATCCTAAATCATATCATACAATCGAATCAGGTATACTAACATCATTTCCTCCTTTTTCTCAACAAACTTACTTAGCTTCATGTGCAAGTTACCTTGTGACCTTTTGTTCAAGTTAACTTGTGACCTCTTCAACAAGTTGAAAGTGTGTTTGTTTGAAGGAATGTGGACCCTTGAATAAATATCATCTTGCATTCTCATTCGTTGATGAGAATCCATGATCCATTCCTCTCATTTCATCCATCCTTGACGATTGATTAGATTTTTCAATCTTATCCATTCATTTCTCATTTTCTTTCCCTTAAATTTGTCACTATTTGGAGACAAATGGATCCATCTTTCAGAGAAAACTTATGTTGTTGAAATAACTTACACTCACACTCATATTTAACACACATTTAACATCTTTTAGTTCATTTTAATTGCATTAATTATCTTTAAGCTTCCATTAATGGCTTCCATGATCACATAATGCATCCATTTAGCTTGTTTAATTCATTAGGGTTTGGATCTTTTAGGTTATAATTCATTTAGAATTAGCTTAGAATTTGTATGTCTTCGTCATTTTACCATAAATCATGTTTAATTGGCTTGCATCATGCTCATTTAGATTAAAATCATGTTTTCATACACATCTCACAACCGTTCCATTAGTTTGCTTCAATAAAATTGTCTGGAACGAGCTCATTTATCCACGGGATTGGGAAAGGGTCATCATTCCACATCAACGCGACACCACTCCCACAATAGGATAAGTTTTAGATGGATTAGAGTAGACATTTAAATGCTTTCATATTTTGGAATACTTAGTTTTGATAAAAGTTTAGTTTAACTTTCAATTGAATTATCTTGTTGAGATTTGACGTTAGTGGCTTCGTTATGCTTCAATTCTTCACAGATCAAGCGTAATTGGCCCATGGTAATCCGTATGATCACAGTATGTATACTTGTATGACATGTATGTATGTATGTATGTATGTATGTATGTATGTATCAATGTATGTATATGTATGTAAAATTGTATGTACATATGTATGTATGATTGTATGTATGTATGTATTTAGAGGGAGGGAGAGACTTGAGAGAGAGAGAGACCTGAGATAGGGAGAGGGGGTGGAAGGGAGAGACCTAAGAGAGAGGGATTTGGAGAGAAAGGGTTGGAGTGAGAGGGACTTAGCTAGGTAGGTTGGGATGGATAGAGGGAGTGAGGGAGAGAAAGAGGGGGGAGAGAGAGAGGGAGAGAAGGAGAAAGAGAGTTATGTAGGTAGGGTGCCAAAGGCAGAGACTTGAGAGTGTGAGGGGTGAGAGGGAGAGACTTGAGAGATAGGGAGAGAGAGGGAGTGTGAGAGAGGGAATGAGAGAGAGATACATAAGAGAGGGAGAGGGTGTGGGAGGGAGTGACCTAAGATATATGGAGAGAGGGGTTTGGAGTGAGATGGAATTATCTAGGTAGGGTGGGAGGGATAGAGAGAGGGGGGAGAGAGAGAGAGAGAGAGAGAGAGAGAGAGAGAGTACTTAGGTAAGGTGCTAGAGAGAGAGACCTGAGAGACAGGGAGAGAGAGGGAGTGATGGAGAGGGAGTGGGAGATATATATATATATATATAGAGAGAGAGAGAGAGAGAGAGTGGGAGAGAGATAAAGGGAGTGAGAGAGAGTGGTAGGGATTGATTAAGTGGGAGGTACGTAGAAAGAGGGAGAGGGTAGATAGGGACAATTAGAGAGGGTAGGAGAGAGGGAAGGAGAGAGGTGAGATGGATAGGGTTTGAGGGTATAGGGTTGAGGTTCCAATGTATAGGGTAGAGGTTCTAATGTATAGAGTAGAGGGTTGAGGGTTTCATATTTTAAGGTTTGAGAGGTTAAGGGTTGAGGTTTTAGGGGTTTGAGAGTTGAGGGATGAGGTTTAAGGTTTAAGGTTTAGTGTTGAGGGATTATGGTTGAGGGTTAAGGATATAGGGTTGAGTAAATAGGTTTTAGGTTATAGGTTTGGGGGATTATGGTTGAGGATTCAATGTATAGGGTATATGGTTGACAATTGAGGGTTTAGGGTTTAATGTATATTGTAGAGGGTAGAAGGTTGAGGGTTTAACAGTTTAAGGATTGAGGGATTCAAGGTTGACAGTTGAGGGTTTAGGGATTAATGATTGAGGGTTTAGGGTTTAGAGTTTAAGGGTTGATGGATTAGGGTTGAGGGATTAAGGGTTGAGGGTTGAGGTTTTAGGGTAGAGAGATTAAGTTAGAGTGATTAGGTTGATTGAGGTTTTAGGGTATTGGGTTGGGGGTAGAGGGTAGAGGGTATAAGGTTTTAGGGTTTAGGGTTGAGTGTTTAACAGTTTAAGGGTTAAGGGTATAGGGTTGAGGGATTAGGGTGGAGAGGGAGTTATGGAGGGAGAGATGGAGGGAGAAGTGAGATGGAAAGAAGGAG